>VZTX01020993.1:0-100896 GCA_013400915.1 Pardalotus punctatus | reverse complement strand
GTTTGACGGGTTTGGTGGAATAGGATGATGCCTGTGTTTTTTCTTCTAAAGAGAATGCAGAAAAGCATTAGTCATATCCAGGAAACAGTTGATATAGGAAAGGGAAAAAAATCCCCAAACTCAGACAGTGATTGCTTCCATTCCCATAACACATTTTGGATTTTAGGTAAAAGTTCCGAACAGATTCTGTTGAAAAATATTGGGAAATTATAGAAAAAAATCAGCATTTCAATTGTTTTAGCTAGAACTGTTGCATAAACTATGATCAGCATTGAGAGCAACACTATTGTGGCTGGGAAGCATAAACTTTTCTGTAAACTCAGAAGTGTCATAGAGAACCTACAATGAGAGCAACTGCATGAGAACTCTGACACCAACTGAAGCTGGCAGAGGGCAGGCATGAAAGAAACAAAATCTCAGGGTTGAGCTCTTTGTCACTGAATACTGCAGATGATCGAGGCATAAACAGACTTGAAAATTATTTTGACTAGTTCTCAGGCAAAATTTCTGAGTCAAATTAATAAAAATATACTGCCTCTTCCTCAGGAAGCTCACCTTTGGTTTGAACAATAAATTTGGACATGCTACATAGTGCTGCCTACATAACCTGCCTGTAGATGACCACAACCAATCCCAAACAGCAAATTCCCATGTAGGAATGGGAGCTCTGGGTACCAGAGCTCTGGTCTCTGCAGAAGCCATCACTGGGCTATACGGCAGGAGCCTGGGTGCCAGGTGTGGCAGCAGGGAAGCACAGAGGACATCAGCCTGCCTCTCCCTCCTCCTCTCAGCACAAGTCTGAAGCAGGAAGCATGAGGAGCACGCACGAAGGACAATCATGCTCCCACAGTGTGCCAGCAGCGAGCGTCCTGCAGCTGATCATATGCCAGTATATTTTAAGGTCCATCAGGAGCCTGTTCACAAGAGATATTTGCTTTAGAATAGCAAAAGTCAGTGTTGCTTTTAGCAAAACAGACCAAGTCAGCTCAATAAAAATAATCAAATACAAAAAGAAACTGGTGACAAAAAATACAAATAACACTGGTAAAGCCTGAAATGGACATTGCTATGTATACATCCCATTGGCCAGCAAGCTGAACCAAAACCAGTACTGTAAGAATCCAAATAGATCCAAATGAGCTTTGGAGAAAGAACATTTGGATCTATTTGCACATTTGGTTGGCCACAGATGTTTCCCTTCTCTCAGAACAAAAGACAATGAACAAAGAAAACCCCAGGAAACCCCCCAAGATGACTAAACTTGATCAAAATGTTATAAAATGAGGTGCTTGAAATGTGCTATTGTAAAATGAGCAGATTTTATTTGTTAGTGTTCCTTTAAATCACTTACTGGATGCTAGTAGAAATTTTGATGAATAATGTAGCTTGGTATTAATACTCGAAACACTAAATATGCTTTACAACAATTTGCTTTAAAGAGATGTACAAGTTCCAGAAGGTGAGGGTGAAAACTGTGGAACACATCCTAAAATAAAATAAACAGCAGAGGGAGGAAGCAAATGTCTTCCAACAAAATTGCTCTATTTTTAAACCAGTCCCATTTTTGTGCCTTTTACATACATATTTCATTTTTTTTCCTTAGGTAGAGAAAATACAACATTCTTTTATCAATCGTTCACATTTCTAGGCTCAATTTCCCTATGGCATAAAGCTCATTAGAAAATGTATTAATAATAAATTATCTTTTTCTTCAAGTATATCCTGCCACTAAGTAGAGGGTTATTACTGCCTTATAAATACATACTGCTTTATCACCAGAAAACCTGGAATTGGAGCAAAAGAAGGTTTAACCATAAAAAAATACAATTTCTCTTTCTTTTTTCAAGGATCAGTTTTTGCAGCAGAGGCTCTGCTGCTGACACTTTAATGTTTATTCTCATTGCTTACAAATTTGTGCTTTCAGGTGTTTAAATAAAATGCATGACAGTTCTGTGTTACTACGATGGAATTCTTCATCAGGAAAAGAGATAAATACAAGAATTTGATAATATTGAAAGCTGGAAGCTTCTTTCATTCCCTTGAACATTTGACACCAAGTAGTATTTGAATTTAAGTGTTACAGCTGTTCCTGCCACTTGCAATGGGCTGGTATTAGTTATGCCCACTGGCTTCTGTAACACAATGAGGTTTTACGAGAAAACTGCTGCCTGCACAATTCATTCTGCTGAGAAAATGAACTGCTTTGGTGTCCATTAGAGGAAGTTTCATGTGACCTCTGGCAGCCAGGACAACAGATATATCACTGGAGACAGAAGGCCCTGGATGTTGCAGGAAGCAGATACTCACAAGGATTTCTTACCGGTACACAGCAGTAATTGTAGCTTTTACACTGCACTGCTTTTGCAATACATCATTAGGAACTCCATGTTTGCTCCCCCTCCTCCTCCATCTCTGTCTAGAGGCTATAAGCCTGTCCCAGTGCCTCACAATGTGCAGTGAAACTCTGAAATTGCTCCTGAGATACAGCGCCCCAGATACTAAATGTGTCTAGCTAGGTAGTCTGGCAGGATTCACAGTTGGTGATTTTTGGGAGGAGTGGTGAGCAGTGGCCACCCATGACCAAGGGTGCTTAGGAATAAATCATGTCAATGACATCCTAAAGCAGAAGGAGGTAGGTATACATGGATATCTATTGGCAGTATGCAACTGGAGACATGATTACGAAAGACACACTAAGATTTTTACAGGCCAATCCTGACTGGGGTCATTCTGATACTCACTGTAGTGGCAAAAACAGATCTCAGTGCTAAGCAGATTCTATCAACACTAGTTATAAATAAGCAAGAAAAAAACCAAAAAGCAAACAAGCAAAACCCCACAAAAATACCAGACTCCACGCCCTCTTGCTATTAATGACCTGAAGAAACCTCTGCAAAATTATCCATTTTTCCCTTCCTCATTATACCAGTACTATAAAATTATTTCATTCTCAGTAGTGACTCAGGGATCTGAAGTGAGAAAACAGCTAGAATCTCTTTTTAAATTGATTAGCAAGGAAACAAACTCCCCTTTCTTTCACAAAGGAAGAAAATTGAGATGCTTTGACTGAGCTTTGGCTTTGAATTTTCAACAGTTAACTGACAAAGGTATTGGAAAAAATAATTAATTTATTGATAAACAACACACAAAGGGAAGTCAAATGCTTTTAATTGTCCCCTGAAGTACTTTTCTGTGGATGGAAGGAGGGTAATAAAGATAGCCTACTAATAAGAATAAATAAATATTCTATTAATGGGCACAGATAAGGAGAAGCATCTTTACTTTCTTTTCCCTATCCCAATTCCACATCAAGATCACATTAATCACATGACATCCTCCAACAAGTACTCACAAGATTGTACTCAAATTCATAATTTTTGAACACATTTACCACCAACATTTTCATTATCCCCCCAAGATATTTATACTCCCTAAAGCACAGTATTTTTAAGATTGTTACAAATTTAAAATGTTTCAGAATATTTAAATAACTCCCTATTCCCTTCACACCCTGATTGAAATCTCTGTTTTGAGTAGAAGAACAGCATAATTTACAACATGAACTTCACCATCTATTCAACTTTGCAGCAGTGTGCTTTCAGATAGCTTATCAGAGGGATCACACATTAAATGCAGGCTTTTAGCTTTTCGTATGCACTATGATGCAGTCTGGCAAGGCCATGGAAGCAGCAGACCGAGATTAGACTGTGTTCTCTCTCCCAGTAAAATTCAAAATTTTGAATGTAAACCAAAATTAGCCTCAATAAAGCAGTGATCCAGCCCTGGAATCTGCTTTGCTCCAGCCGCTCTGGTTCTGGGCATGGGATTCAATCACGGCTTTACGCGATCATGGGTGCAGAGAACAGCATCATCAATGAGACAAAAATTAATTGGAACAGCAGAAAGACAGAAGCTGCAGCTCCTGGTCCCTGCTGTCAGGCAGGACTTGGTCTCTTCTGGCCAGCTAAGAGGCACAATGGCAGTGAGCACAGGCTCGCTCTGGCACAGGCTGCTTTGTGCCAAGGTCTGCCAGCAGATTCAGTCCTGAGCAGTCCGACTGGAGAACTTAGCAAAAGCCTGCAGGAGCCAGAGAAATCTGCTCAGCCTGTGTCTTTTCACTGATCCCTCCAAGAGAAAGTACTGCTGATGAGGTTTCTTCTGCTGCTCTCCATATGCACATGAAACCCCTGTTAGGCCTCTGCTCTCACTAGCAATTTATCACAGAGCTTTGTTGGCCCTCTAGGGCTGGCACTCATCATTTCTCTGCTGTAAATAAAAAAACAGATCCCTGTACACTATCGCATGTATTTTAAAACTTGTTTGAGCCAGTAGGCTATGGTACATGCATGAGCACTAGTGTAGGCACACAGGAGCTACCCCAGATCATTCTCTCTCTGATGAACCCTGCACGCTGCCGTGCCAGCCCTGCCACAGCGCTGCACTCGTGTGCTTGTCCCCAGCAAGCACCACCTTCTGAAAGAAAGCTGAACGTAACACCAGTTTAGCCTTTGTAATCCATACATACTGCAGCACAGCATAAAGTATCTGAGTAATTTTTGACAATTTGTTGCTCTAGGGTTAACTAAAAGGCCTCCCATCTAAGTAAAAGAGTATTTGGTAAGTATACTTGGCTTTCAACGAGAAAATTTTAAATGTGAATCTCAGAGGACAGATAGTGAGATACTGTTACAGAATAAGATGTCTGATCGTTGTTTCTAACAAATGTCTAGCAGCACTTTAAAATATAGGCTGTGATTGCAGAATAAAAAACAGGGGCTCAATTTTGTTTGAATGTCCTGTGTGTTCCTCATAAAACACATTATTAACTCTTAAGTGGAGCAGCAAATGGGAAGAAATGTTGCTAGAGATTTCCAGGAGAGAAGCAAGAGAGTGAAAAACCCATTCCTGTACTGAATAGAAAACTTGAATTTAATAAGTATCATACTGTGATGATAGCAATACTCTGATAAAGTTTTGCTGCTTTGGTCCCTCCCTCCTACTGTACTTACAAACTCAGAGAGAAGTACTGCAATGTGAATGACAAAAGTTCAGCTGGGGCTGACCCTGGAGACCACTGCTCAAATCCAAACATATCTTTTTTATATACTTTCTCATAGCTTGTTTTCAGGAGCAGTCAGAGAAGACAACATAATTATATAAGGGAGAAGTACTTCAGTGATAATCCTTCCAAGTTATAGAAAACACTTTTCACAGCAGGCAGGGAAAACATAGTGGTGCTACTAGCACTGCTGGTAGGTTTGTCATTTAAAAAATTGAGTAATTGTGGTGAACCATCACATTAGCCCCATCCTCCCTCTGCCTGAGGACCAGGCTTGTGTCATCCTGAGTTCATGGGGAGGGAAGCTACTTGTCACGGGCTGGGGAACGTCCTCCAAAGTTCTTCTGAGCAATGAACTAATTTAATGCAGGCATCTGTATTTCATTCCTACATCATGCTCTCATAATTAACTTTCTGTAATGTTTGCATAAATCCCTTAAGGATTGTTCCTATATTGGAAAGTAATTATGACACTGACAATTATGCTGGTTTTATTTCCCTTATTCAGCTCTTCTATAGTGAAAATAAGTTAATCTCACTGAGAAAGGCTTAGTGGTCAACAATTATAATTTAATTTTTTTTACCCCTATTTTAAGTGCTGTACTAATTTTGTCTCTCTTTACTAACATATTTGGTTCTTGTTTCAAAGTGGTCATGCCAAAAGAATGCTGTCTCTTGGTTTTGGCATAAGTAAACTTTGAAAAAATCCGATTACATCATACAGGGGGGAGAGGGGAATAGTAAGACCGTCTTCCCTTAATGGAAAAGAAGCAGCAGGGTGATGGATCCAAATCAGAGAGGCTGACAGGCAGAACAAAGAAGAGCAGCCCAGCAAGCCTTGGTAATACTACATTTTCCAAATGTATAAATGTGTGAAAATAATGTATTTGTGAAAACTTAACTCCAAAAATAGGCAAGCAGAGAGTGAAAACAAAAGCATCCCATAAAGGTACTGGCAGATTTATAAATTATGAGCATTCCTTTTAATATATTTTTGGGGGTTTTTTGTTTGGGTTTTTTGTGGTGTGATTTAAAGAGTTTTTATTGCTTTATGAGAAATCCAGGGATCAGTGCTCCTGTCTCCAACAACATAATTATTATAGTGAGATATATACACAGTTTAAAGGCATTGGTGAGCACGCTACTTCAATCTCTCAAAAAATATGGATAAAAACCGAAAGGTCATAAGGCTTTTCAATCTACAAGTTTTTGTAAAACAGACAAGAAGACCAAAGCTTCACTGAGGCCCCAGTTGTGAGGGTAGACTCTCAGTATGGTATTGACTGGGGTGATAGGCCAGAGTTCTGCCAAAGCATCTGAGTTTACTTTACCCAAATGCACCATCACACTGAAACCTGAACTTTATGAGAAAGCCTCAAATACCAATACCTTCATACTTGGAGATTATTAACAGGAGATATGATATGAGAGAAAGGTGTTTAAAACACATTTACATAAATAAAATTCAAGAATAGCAGCACTGCTTCTAGCAGCATTCATTACAGGCTGCGGAAAATGAGTCTGTTACCACAGTAACCAAGCTAATATTGGCTTTCCAGCTTGCAGACATTAAATCTCTTAAATACAGGTGCAAATGATGAATTCAGAGTTTTGGAGGGGGTAAATTATATCTGCAACAAATGTCAGAAGTGGAAGGAAGAAGATACTATAAATTTTTATGGTAAAGACATAGTTAATCAATTACCTAAGACAAGTGGTGGAAAGGTTTGTGATAGCAATGAAATTTGTACTGGATGGAACCCAAATCCTGTGCACAATAACATTGTTTTTACTCAGAAATAATGGGCCTTATTTGAAGAGCTATTCTGGTGATGTATAAGGTGAACTAGAATTCATTTCAATCCCTTTTAAGTCTAGAAAACAGAGTAAAAATATAAAATTTGTTTTTTGGTCAAGTGAGCAGGTGAGGTCCTGAATAGAAGCAAGGAGTGGATCTCTTGAAACAGAGCATTTTCCCCACACTTTTTCCAAAGCAAAAAACCCCTCAGGCATATTATACTCTCAGGGAACTGTACTGTACTAGTCTCTCCAGCCAAACAGGTGTTACA
Organism: Pardalotus punctatus; assembly: GCA_013400915.1. Taxonomy (NCBI): domain Eukaryota; kingdom Metazoa; phylum Chordata; class Aves; order Passeriformes; family Pardalotidae; genus Pardalotus; species Pardalotus punctatus. Next base: position 93,768 of record VZTX01020993.1, on the reverse strand, counting down.
AATAAGCTACACCTAGTTGCAATTCACAGACATCAAATTTTTTCTAACTTAATGATTAGTACTGAATTCCAGGAGAACATTCACTGCTAACTCCTTCTGGAAATATTTTTAAAACATACATTTTAACAGGGTTGGATTATTTTTATTTATACTTATATTGCTCTTTAGTTTTGTATACTAATTGCATCCTAAGAAAAACAAAGATCCTTGCAAACTAGAAGTTTTTAAAATCATAAAGAATAAATAAAATCAATAATAAAAATCAATAAAGAATAAAAAAATCAATAAAGAATCTACATACTCCAATGAAATTCTAAATTTAACATTGAGTGTTTTAAAAAAGAACTGCATTCTGGAATTCAATTGTTGTTACATCATGCATTTAAAATAGATAAATATATGCACGTTCATAGACCATCTGAGTCTACTAACTAGCATCATCTCCTGAGAAATCTCTGCAAGTTAAGGAACATGAATGTTTGGGAAACAGAGGCCAAAAGATGCCTGTCCCAGCCTCAGGGGCTGTGGATGACACCAGGATGCCTTAAGGTCTCAAAAGGACTGTGTTCGAGGTGAGATTCATGAGTCACTTCTTTCTCTCACCCTCTGACTGACTCAAGCATTTCAAAAGGCATGACAGAGGTAGCAGGCAGCCGACAAAAGCCACGCCGGCACACTGGGAGTAGCTGGGGCAGGCTGGACCTGAGCTTCCTGTCTCTTTCAGTGCAGGAACACCCTCAAGGGGCTCCAGATTCTAAGATCCACATTTCAGGGTGACCAAGATGACATTTCCCAACTCATCTGTGATTTTATCAAAATTATTTCAGATGATTGCTAAACACTAGAAATGGACAACAAAAGAATACCAGAGGAGGTAAATAAATGTGCTTGCATTGCTGTGGATATAATCAGAGATTTTACTTAGTGATTCACTCAAAAGATTTTATTAAGTCTTTCCTCTCTGAAGTTTGACTGTCAGACATGACATTTCAGATTTAAGAAATCTCTGAAGTACATCAGATAGTGCTGTTGAAACTTTCTTTTTCAATGAGCAAAAGATAAGCCCAAGAGGTTCTTATACCACAGATCACAAATATTGCTGCAATGCTCTTGCTCAGTTTTAACAAGAGTTGGTGGTTTTGCCAGTATCTTCCTAATGTTGTTATTCAATACCCTGTCCTTTTAAGAATCTCTGGTGGTCCACAGGGGTTTCTGAATTAAATCTTAAAACTTGTCAATAAAAAGGCTATTTATAATACCAAACAATTAAATAACAGACATATTACTGAAGCATGTCACTATCCTGAAATCTGTTTTTTCCTTTTGCATATGATAGTAACACCTTGAAGACTAAGCAGCATGACAGAGTAAAGTCACTGTTTTACAAATCCACACGGATCAGGCAGACCTTTATAAATCCTGCCAGCTGGTGTACTGTAAACAAGAATCTATACTAATCATTTGTTATGCACTTCCTAAACACATATAGTAAGGATGCAAAATAAAAATATTCTAAGATGACTGATGCATGGGAAAAAGGAATGCAACAGGCTACTCTTCAGTATAAAATGCTGAGAAAAATGTCAGTTCTTCTATGTTAGTCTCTGCTTTTTCAAGAAAAAAAATCTAGACAATCCTACAAATGAATGTGTCTCAACCTGCTAATGTCATATAAAGTATGTTTCCTTTTATTACCTCACTTTCAATCTTATACCACAAACTCACAAAGTTTTTGTGAATAGTTGACTATCCAGGCTCCCAAGCAGTGGCTCAGTGTGTGGGAAAACACCACGATTCAAGCACTCAGTGTCACTGGACTCCGTGTTTTCCTGTAGAGGATGAAAGGATGTTCTCTGTTCTGCTTTTCCTCCACTCACAGTCAAACGACTTGTGTCAACGCACCAAGGATGTTAAGAGTTTTCACTTGACAAAGTACATCCAAATGTCAACTCTTGCAGTTTGCTGTGAAAGGTAAGTCAATATAACAGGTATTTTGGCAAATAGAAGAAAGTCTTTAAAAAGCCTTCACTTAAGATATCTGGTTGATTTCATATCTAATAGGAAATTTTGACCAGAATGCAGAACTGAAACCAAGAACTTATTTCCATAAAATCTGTAATAGCTATTATCAGTTATATAATATCAATATTTCTAACATAATATTGAAATGCTGCAAAACCTTAATTTTTTTCCCTTTAATTTTTAATTACAAATTGATATATAACCCATCAGCTTCAGGCTTTCAAAAAATGTTGATTAAATGCAGAAAGACTCCAAGTTTTTGAAGTTTCTGTTTCTCTACCCCAGGGCCCTAAATATTAAACTCTGTTATTAAAGGAACACTAGCTGAGGTTATAATAATGAGTTTAAGCAATGTGAAAAATATCCACTGTATTTTTAAGAAGGCTCATTAAGTTACAAGTCTTAATAAGGGGACCAAACCATCACAGCATGGGACTGTTTAAAATCTGAACACAGGTGATACTGAATCAAGAGCCTTACAAAAACTCTGAAATACTGTCAGCAGGCAGCATTGTCATCTCTGCATGACATGGTAATGCTGATGTTCTTGTGACAGGTCCCATTCTTCATAAAATTATCCTCACTGACTCAAGTAAATTGTCCCCCTCTGATATCTTACTCACTGCATCTCCTGTGGTAAGCTCTGATGACAAACTAACCTGGTTGCAGTGTTGCCTATCAGCCTATGCTTATTTTTAAAGCAAACAAAATGTACTGACCATTGCATTTTCCATCTCTCATTTATGCATCATTAGTATCAGGTTTTTTAAACTTTGTCACTGGCTCAGAACCTTGTGGTCAGTTCTTCTGAACATCTTTAGTATAAATTATCAAATATGCAGGTAGAAAAATACTATATTTTTAATTTGATGTTTAACTTCCCCTCTGACTTCTTAAATAGGTAATGAGACATTACTGCTCTGATGTTTTCCCAGCTTTCCTTAAAGTAAAATAAATAATTATTTCTGTCTTTTCTCCATCATGCTTGATGCCTTCATAATTCAAACTGATATCAGTGGAGAAATTCTGATATGTTAGAGCTCATATGTTAACTGAACTACTTGTTATGCACATAATTCTTACTGGAGTGTCTAACAGTATCTAACTGCTTCAATCATTTACTCTTCCCTTCCTAAATTAATTTATTCTCATGATTTAATATTTCTTAAGAGTCTGGGTAATGTCAGTCATATCAGCTATCACTTGTACATAGAATATATTGTACTAAATTAATGGAATGTATACCAAAACACTGCATATAAATAAGCACTTTAAATTTCAGAATTTTGTCATTTTCCATCTACTTTTAGGAAAATAAAACAGTCTTTCAGAACTTCGGTGCAGTTATGATTTTTTAAAAATCTGAACCTTAAATATTCTGGAAGATTCGACAGGTATATGCTGGTTTAACACTTGCAAGATAAATAAACAGCCTGAGCCAGACACTAATTTCTGACTATCTCAATTTTACCATTTAAGAAGCAGCCACATAATATGTCAACACAGCATAAAGAACTCAATCTTGCAATTTTGCAAGATGCCATGCAAGACAGCAAAGGGTCCCAACACTGCTTCAAAATGGTATATTCTTGCTCTGAAATAATAAAATATTAACATTTGAGTAAAGCAACTGCTGTTTACCAACAATCCTCAGACACAGTCTTAGTTTACTTTCTAGTTTCTTTCATCCACTCCCAAAAGCCCTGCCTGTTTTCAAGGCTTCCTGCAACATTACTCCATTATTATAATTTCCTTTAACTTCACCAGTTGTCGTGTCATGGCATATAATGACATATAAGCTGCATCTATTAAAAAAACAACCACATTTGCCTTGTCACCTTCACATTCAGTTTAATTTCTCATAATATGGTATGCTACAGATTTCTTTTTATGTTATAGATCATGTGGTTGTATTATGGAATTATTTCCTTGCTCTAGAGAGCTTGAAAATCCAATTTGTTTTAAAAGAAAATCTTTATCGAAATTCCCTAGCTAAACTAGTTTATCAGTTGGGCTCCTAGCAGGCAAGAATTTTATTTTTTTGTCAAGAGATTAAATAAATATACAACATAAAAGGAAAATATTAAAGTCTAAGAATAAACAATTTTTTTAAATGATGATATACAAAAATATTCTCATTTTTATAAAAGTACGAAGCTTCATTCCCTCGAGGGACTGTCACTGAACTGAGCTAAAAACAGACAGGAGGATAGCAGCACACAGCCCACAGCAGCTACGCCCTCCAAAGCTTGTGTCATATTTTCCTAACCTCCTCCTTCCCATTGAAAAATGTATGCCAATCATCATTCATGCATATTCAGACACAGCTGAAGTTAGCAGTTCCCCAATTTCAAGAAGTGAGATAAAAGAAGTGAGAAAACCCACAGACTGCTGCTCTGGGCAGCAATAATCTGTAAGTGGCTTGAGACAAGCTGCAGCCCAGAGGAGAAAGACACTGCATAAACTGTTAATTGGTCAGGCAAAGCCTTCCTCTGGAAGTCATCAAAATTACCTTTATACCTTCACATCTACTAATTTAAAATTAAATAATTTTATAGTTCTTAGAAGGAAGAGTAATACTAACTTACTTTGGAACAATTTCTTTATAGGGTATCTATCTAAACTTATGGCATAAATTAAGCAGAAATATCAGTGGGTTTGTTTGGGTTTTTTTTTTAAGTAACTGAGATTTCAAGTAAATACCACTACTTCAACATTATGGCCAAAATTCTGCTATCCTTTGAAATTGCACAGGATCCAGCAGAATAATTTCCATTCACCACATAGCTTTGGGTTGAAGAGTTTGGCAGTGGTTTCCTTGTCTCATCATAAAGACAAACCTCTAATTTCTACATATTCTTAATGAAAGTATTTTTCAGCCAGATAAGAACTGAATAGCAGAAATTTTTAATTGCTCAATAAAGAAAAAAAATAAATAAAAGAAACCAAACCACAAGGAGGCTGTTTGGCTGTTTTATACCTGCAAAGTAGCAGGAACAAATAAGGGAGGTAACCCAGAGCTGTTCTACCCCATCCAAGTCAGGAGGTGTCTGTCTTTGGCCCTAATGAGAAAAGAAAAACCAGTGGGGCTTCAGAAAGTTTTTCCCAGGTGGTACCACCACCCTTCCTGCTGCAGCCTTCTGCATGGGGTGCTCAGTACCTGCTCATGCCCTCAACACCCCCAAAATGCTGCTGTGGGTGTTGTAAATCATCTTCTGACAACACATGGCTGAAACAGGTATTTTCTTTGAGAGAAGTCAACTGCCAAGACCGACCTGGATTTTTTTTTCATGTGATAAAAACACAATTAAAAATGGTATCTTTGCAGGAAATTCAATTCTCATGGAAAGGATCAGGGCCTGTGGCAGAGAGAAATAAAGGCCCTCCAAAACAGTAACGTAGTAAAATTTTAGCTGTGCTCTGATCTGCTCATTGACTATCTCTCCTACCCCAGCTGACACCCTGCCTGTGAAAGAAACTTTGAAGAAAAAAAAAGTAGCAATTCTTCACTGAAAACATTATTTGTTGATTTTGCTCTAGGACCAGAATACAGTGGTTTGTTAATTTAGACTTTTGCAGTTCTGCTAAACTTAGTAAATGATGTCATCAAGCACAGAAGCAACTCTAGAAATACTCACACAATTTCCTTTCAGAGAATAAAATCATCTGAAGGACACAGGCAGAGCTGAAAAATACCAAAATTCATTAAAACCTTCTGAAAGCTTTTTCCTTCAAATTTTTAGTTTTGACATCTTGTGAAAAAGGAACAACCACCTCAGCCTCCTCTCCACCAAAAGCACATGAGCCAGAAAGGCACTACACAAGTGTAGAGCTAACACAAACATATGCGCCTAGGTTTCTCACATTTCAAAGAAATAGCCCAAACTCTGAAATGCCACTTATTCCAAGACAGATTTGTCTCATTTTAAAACAGAAATTAGGTCCTAGAAAACCCTGTCAAAAGTAACATTTGGAGACATGTTTGATTTGGATAAAGTTTTACAGTTTTTGTCAGAGGCAAGTGAGACATTGGAGCAAGAGCTAATCAGAAATCATTCCTGCCTTGAGTACTTGATCGGAATACAAGTGCTAGGACAAGTTTCTGGGGTATAAACAGTAAGATTGTGGCAAAATTTGGCTGCTTGTGAATAAAACTGCAGTCCCACAACAAGCTGTGCTCAGGCAAATTGGCTTCTCTAGGTCTCTGATCAAGATAGCTGAGAATCAGTGCAAATTTTATTCACAGAAAATAAAAATAGAAGTTAAAAAAACAGCAGCTCAGAAGGGATTGGTGTCTACCCTTTGGTTTCTGTAGCATAATTCCTAGGGATTATACTTCACCTCCCACTGAAAACTCCCAATGTTAACATCAACCAGTAAATCTGTCTGAAGTAGTGCTGTCATCCTGAATTATTTAAACAAGAAATTCTTCATAATAAGGGGTTTTCAAAAGCAGAAGAGAATTATTTTTGCTGCAGCTCTGATGTACAGCTAAGTGAGAAAGTAAAAGCATTCTCCAAACATGCTGCAGGTGATATCAGCACCAGAAGCTGTCAGCAGGAGGTGATCATTCTCCCCTAAGAAAATGCTTCCATACTCTTTAAAGGAACAATTCATGGGGAGCTAGAGGGACAGGGCTGGGAAACACTGTCTCTACTGCTCTTTCTGAGTTTGCAGTTTACTGTTGTTAAGTAGTTTCAGCTCATTGACTAATACCCTTGACATTTTCTGCCCTGATCCCACTAAATTAGAAGTGTAAGGCAAGGAGGCACGAGCTACAGTGTAGATATACTGACCCTATTGTTGCAGTGCCTAATGAACGTGAAAATAAACACACCAAATACTAATTCATATCTATACCAGCAACCCTATTCCCCCACTCAAACCTCCTCTCTGGTCTCCTTCTTGCTCTCTTCTGAAGCAAGGCTGCTGAAACAGCTCTCAGCTCGGTGGCTGAAGCCCAGAGCAGCAGCAGCAGCTGCAGTGTAACCTTGGCTGCTGGGATGGCAGCAGCTGTGGCCAGCTGATCCCAGTCTTGGGGTGGAAAGTGCAAGGAAAAAGTCTTTCTGCACTGTTAATGCACCCCTTAATGCACGCAGTCAAGCAAGAGACTCTACCAGTCACCCACTTGCTGGGATGTGGTATGGTTTGTGGCGTGATATCTTTTTCATGTTCAGCACGGCTTTTTTTCCCTGCAGAGCAATAACTCATCTACGCAGTGGGATGCACTATTACATCCAGTTCTGCATCACCCCCAGAAAAGGGCAGTGCAGAAGTACTGCAAGCTACAAAATCACACGAGAAAAATCTGGTTCTGAATATTGGATTCGGCATCTCCCTGTGCAGCATGGCATCGTGCTGTCAATGGGATATTTTTCTTTCCACATCAGAACATATGCCTCTTCATGCATGAGACAACATTGGACAATGAATGACATAATCTGGACCTTTGTTAACCCATTTTCAGAAATCTGGGGTCCCTTGATGGTTGAATTTAGAAAGACAACTCATTTTTGCATGTGCTAGACCAAGATACCTCCTGTGTTTTGTTTCCTCTGGCATCTTGTTTAGCTCTTATGCAAATAATATAATTTATTTGAGCCATTTGAAACATTAAACATGGAATTGAGCAGACAGCATGCATGACCAAACTGCACAATCATATGAGAATGAGATGGTTTCCAAAGATAGTTACATTAAGCTGACATTTGCAGAATAAATAATTCAATCCTCATGCTTCACATTTAAATATTTATACAAATACACTGCTTGTCACAATTAGTTTGATTAAACTGTTAAGAAAAAGGAACTGTGCAAGAAATGAGCCTTCATCCAGGATGAGAAGCTATTTATGTTGAAGAAAATTGTATGAAATTTCAGAAGCAGCAGCAGGTCAGGAAGCCATCCTCCAAATCCATGGGTAGATCTGATCCCCAGATCCCCAGTTCAGTTAGGAAAGGCTTTCTACCCACCTTTTTTTTTTTTTTTTTTTTAGCAAACAAGGCCTTGATCTTATTTTCTTCTTTGTCTCATGGAATCATGAGACATGTTTTCCAATTTGCCCCATGAAAAGCCTTATTTATAGACTGAAAACACACTGTAGTTTACAGACTATTTTCTGTATCATTTTCCTTTATAACATGGTCAGGACAAATTATTTGTTTTCACAGCACACTCACCGCTGCCCCTTAAAGCAAGAAAGGAAATGTTAAAGGAAAACTTTTTCCCCTTAGTCTCAAGGGCATTTCTCAGGGAACTTCAATAATCCTGGATAGCCTCAGAGAAAAGACTGGATATGCAATCCTGTTTATAGACCAAAATAGGGATTACTTCTGATCTGTGTGAGGTCTGGTGCTACAAAGTTTAGGGGGACTGAATGACGCACCCTCTCTCAGAGGAAGCAATCAGCTTAGCCCATCTCACTGGCACTAGTTTGGATGTAACTGAGGGTATCCCAGAGCTTCACGGGATATTTTGTAATGCTACCAGGAATACAAGTTCTGACTGGATGTGCAATACTGCAGACTGCTGCAACAGGACAGGAACAGACAAGTTGGTCACCTTGAACTAATTAATTCTCTGTTTCTCACTAATCAAAGAGAAAAGAGGAGGATGGGTCTATTCCATCACTGACCAACTTCAATCTGTAAGTTCATGTAATAGCATCATGTAAGAGCATTTACTGCACAAAACAATCAGCTGGTGGGACGGATTCTGCAGGTCAAGCCAGACTGTCAAACCAGACTCCACTCCAAACTCATGGAGGATCTGCCCTTGCATCAAAAGGCACTGACTAAAGGCTTTGTCCAGTGGACAAATCAAAAATTCCTCTTGTTTCTATCTAGTTATTTTAATACCATTTCTGGAATAAGTCTATGGGAGCCAGATTAAGAATGCTGCAAAAATTTGTAAATCTTGCAAAAATTCACAAATGCCTGTTGCACCTTCAGTGGTGATTGGTGGTGCAAGAGCACGAAGGGTGGGAAGAAAAGTGTGGGATGTTGCCTTTAACTGCCAAGAACCTGCCAAAGAGGTTTATTTATTTTATGATTCAGTGAGACCAAATATTTTAGCTGTTGTATCTATGAAGCAAGCTATATTCCTGCATATAAGTGACATTTGACTTTTTTTATTATATGTTTGGCTGAAGTTTCCCCATATTCCATTTTCTCTTACTCTCCCCTTCAAGTAAAAAGCTTTTCTTTTCCTATTTCTGCACATTAACAAATACGTTAATCAGGTTCAAATGAAAGTGAGACACTCAAAGAAGTTCTATTTTAACTCCCCAGTACCGAAAATGAGCACAAGCAGCTTTGGGAAATCTCTTTGCCACCTGGATTTAAGTTCAGAAGAGCTCTAGTAAACCTGAACTTTCTCACCTTTGTGGCTGGCATCTGGAAGAAGGTTAAACATAATTACATGCACCCAAATGGATCCATAACCAAGGAGAGAACTAGCACACTCTCAAAATCAAAAACAAACTAGCACACTCTCAAAATCAAAAACAAACAAAAAAATTTAAAAATCGGTGTGACTATTTTTCCAAAGCTTGTCAAACAACGAGAAAAACGGGTGGACACTATGCAAAATACCTGCTTCTCTCCTATACAGGCAAAAGTTAATTATGCAACTACAGTCCTCAAGAAATAAAAAGTCAGCTCAATTCACAAAAGGACGTGATGTAGAATTTATACTACTGATAAAAGCTGCCACGACACCACATATCTGCTGCCCTACAGTAAAGGAGCCAAAACACAAAGAGAGACCTCATAGGCTTCACTTTTGTGCAAAAGTATGAGGAGAAAGTTAGTAACCATGATGTGGGTATTTATCAGTTTGACTTTTTCAGGAAATTGATTACGAGAACACTTTGCTTTCTTCCTTTTTATTTCTGTCACCAAAACAGAGCAAAAAGGAACACTTCTATGTCAGAGAGGGCAGCCGTCAGGAACTTTATTATTATATTTATTACTACCTAGAGAAACTTCCTCCCCAGCAGTCTTCAATGCTGGCAGCCTGCTGAGAGAAAGAAAAGTAGAGCACTTCAGCTGTTTGCTGTACCTGCCAACAATTTCCTGACATTTTAAAGCAGCCGGGAAAAGGCTTCATTTTCACATTGATGATGTAGCAATTCGGTAAAGAAAAATTCCCATCAGGATCTTCGTAAAGAGACTTTTACAAACCAGGACTTATCGTGGGACCTGTGTATCAAGGGAGTTTTTGGTTTTGTTTTCTTTTTTTTTTCCTTGGCTGTGAGTAGTTTAATTGAAGTATAATGAAGTACTTGTAGCAAAGGACATTTTACACCAGTTTAACCTGGACCTGCCACTGAAAGAAACAGTCCTACCAAGTTGTTTGTAACCTGAAGAAATTCTCCAGCTCTGCTTACTGCTCAATGGTTTGTGCCAGTCCAAGGCTCTAGCTGGAAGATGTAGGGACAAAGGACAATGTACTGAGCTTTTCTTTCAGAAGCAGAGCTGATAATAAACATTCAGGAAACTATGAGCAAATATTTGGGGTGTGGGAAATGTCTGCCATTATTTTCCATCACTTCCAGTACAGCCTGGGCCAAGATATAAAATTGCTGTTTCTTCCAAATATGACACATATGGTCAATGTCTCATAAGATTTGAAGTTACAAAAACATACAGGTTAGTGGGAAGTGTTAAATATTAGCCCTAAAAAGTTATTCCTCAAAGAACCATGCAGTACTGGAATCTGAGAGGCAGTCCTTCCCTTACCTCTCCACTGCCCTGTTTTTTGTGCCACGATCATGCCACTTCCCAACAGTCATGCAGTCAAAGCATATTTCATTCCATCGGTAATGCAATAAATCATTTAGAAAAACATTATTCACTGTCAGCTGAGTCTGACTCAGAAAAGAAAATGTCCAGAGGTTATAGAAGAGGTTGAACTTCTAACCATACTTCTAATTATTCTGATTTCACAATATGCAACTTTCTAGTCATTATCGCTGGAATATGAGGTTTCAGAAAAACAAGTTAAAAGCAATCCATTATAAAACAAGAGAAAATAATAATGTTAGCCAGTAGTCATTTCTCTGTGACAAAAAAGAAAAAAACAAGGAGGGTGGCAAAACATTTTTAGGTTTTCTCAGAGTGGCAGTACATCTATCATACAACTGACTAGATTTCATCATTTTATTGGAGATACAATAGGCATTTTACTATATACCTTCAGTATCACATGCAGATGCTCGCTACATGTAAGTATTTATTTGTTTGTAGACAGGATACTTTGATTAAAATATATGCATTAAGACAAGAGAAAACAACATCAAGACCCATTCCCTTTTGGGATTGAACAAAAATTGAATAGAAGGTTAACAATAATTAAAAAAAAACAACAAACAAATAAAGACCTGTTTTATGAAAGATGCTAATAGACATGTTTCTTTTTGGCATTCTTAGAAAGAAGAGCATCTAGTCTTCACATTTCAGAGAGAACAGTTTCAGAACCCACATGGTTAAGATGTCTGACTTCTTTTGGCTTTTCATCCCAAATAAAGTTTATCTCCAATCCTTCTAACAAGAAGCAGCTTTCTCCATGCTGCAGTGAAGGAACTTAATTACCTTGTGATGCAATAAAATATGCCTAATTGTTCATTGAGACCTTTTCCTTTGTTCATTCAGATGGCCTTAGATCACCTTTATTGGATTAAATTACATTTTCTCAGGCAGGAACTGTAAGCCATTTAATATACACGCTTCCCAATATTTTAAAGATACTGTCAAGGAGGGGGAAGGTCTGAAGAAAAAAAGCCAATTGATTAGAAATTTCCATTACTTGCTACAAATATAGGGGGTTTTACCACATTCAAAGTGTTAACATTAGAGTTACATTTGTGATAGGGCACATTAATATTCACAGAGCACGAGGTCAAAGCTTCTTAGCTGAAATAAAACTATGCATATGAAGTACAAACACACTTTAGTTTTGGTTAGGGTCTCAAAAACATTAAACATTTTGTGAATTACATAAGGCATGGTTCTGAAATTTAAAAAAAATAAACCCATGTTAATTCCACAAGTTGTTCCAATATGCAGGCATTCAGCTGAGATACCAGGCCTGACAGACCCCTGAGCAATCAGCAAATGAAAGGTTTTTGTTGTTTTTTTTCTTTTCCTGTCACATAATATTTCACCTGTACTATCCAGAAACATGCTGTGTGGTCAAACTTGCGTTAAAAGGAATGCACTTAAAATACTGAGTAAGTCTAAAGAGCATGTTGTAGCTTCTGAAAGTATACACTATTCACTTCAGCAAATGGGCTATATAGATAATTTTCTTGTGTGTTGCAACAGTTGTCATACTGTAATGACAAAATGCCAAGAATATATGGAAAAATAATGCCAGAAAAATAAACTTTAACAAGTGTAAAACCACTACAGAAATAACATACTTTTTTTTCAAATCTTAGATAATTCAGGTTAAAGTTTTATTTGACTAGTTATGTTATTCTATTTCATTTCAGTAATCTAACCTTAAGAGAGAGCTTGTGCAGTTATCAATAGTGAATGAAAGACATTTATATTCACTACTGTTGAATCTTCTCTTGGTTTCCTCCCAAGCTTCTTCAGCATGTTATAACCTATATTTAGGATTATAACATTGCTCTGCTGTATGGATGATCCTTTTCTTACATGTTTGTACTATGTTTAGGCTGGCAAGGTACCAATTTATCAATGGGATCTAAAAAATGCTATTCTAAAAATATTATCTAATTTTACTTAATATTGCCCCAAAAATAACATCACTCATTATTGCCTTAACACGAACATTAAATCACTGCCTTCTCTGGCAGAAGGTGTAGTATGTTACACCTGCCTAAGTCTAATCATACATTACTGCCAAAATCACGTTTCTGCTCTGCCCCCTGCCAGATCTCATGAACACATGGATGGAGGGCAAATAGGATAAGGTTGGTGATCTAATGAAACCCTGGATCCCATGCTTCCATTAGCTAATTATCCACAAGTGAAATCAATGTGACTCATTTGCATGCTGCACAAGTGCAAAGGGGACTGAAGATGCACATCCCTGAGGGTCCAGGTGGGGGGTCAGACTCACAGTTAATTTTGATCACCTCTAAAAAGAAACTGCACCCCAAAAAAACTGAAAACACCATTGGCAGGACACTGGTTGGTCATGAAAATAATGAAAATAATTTGAATGATCTTGTACATAAATACTGTCATGTAACTATTGATTTTTAGTTTATCCTACTAGTCAAATTACTGTTGCAACAGCTTGGCTGAATAGAAATCCTAGTTTCAGAAACACAACATGAAGACTCATATTTATTTGCAAAGTTGTGCACTGACACTCATCAGTCGAACAAGCAGAGCAACACAGAAAGCCAAATGCCACAAGAGAGTCCTTGATTAAAGTCCTTGCCTTGGATGCAGACTCAATTTTTTGCTCTCCCATAAACCTCTCAAGATAATTTATTGCTACTAAATCTACAGAGTGGCTAAGAATGTTCTACCACCAGACATCAGAAGAGCAAAACTTAAAAATGTCTGGACCTGAATCCATAATAGGACTTAAAAAATAATCCACTGAAGGAAACAGCTGCCATAAATTAGGCATATCTAAATGACAGTCTAAATAATGTCTGTTTTTTTTAATCTTGTTCAAAAAGCAGAATAGAAAATTCAGAGCTAGACAGAGAGGAAGCATAAAATGCCCAAGGAGAATTAGACATAAAGGAAAAGATTCATGCTCCAAGCGGCAAGTCATCAAAAACTAAGCAGTGGGAAATACCATTAACAAGAGACATGAGCTCATATTCCTTGGAACTTCTGACTCTCAAGTCAGTTTGGAACCTGCAGTCCCAATTTTTGGTATGCCAAGCAGTGCCCACAACTAAGGAACAAGCTGGAGTTAGGGAAGGGCATGTTGTTTCCTTGAACTCCAGAATTCTATTTTCCCTTCAGGGCTGGTGTTGGCCTCAATGCACTCCATAGACCAAGGACCAAAGTCACAGGCTGGGAATGGGCTGCACCATTCCTGTCTCTCCTAAGCCCTGCAGGCAGTACTGCCAGAGGACACCCTGATGCAGCTGCATAACAGCTGCCCATACCCCAAAGACCGACTTTTAGGTCCTCTTCCCTAAGACCATCGCTACATTTTACAGGAAATAGTCATCATATAAAATGGGCAAATTTTATCTTTTATTGGTGCTGACAGTAGAGCTACAAGTATAAAATAAATAAGCATAATTGCAAGACAAATATTTAGGAAAACGAAAAATCAAAACCTAAAGAGTAGGTGTTCTCATATCATCGAGCTCAACACATGTTTCAGACCATAAAACAAATGCAAAACTTTTCTACCTATACTAATCCCCTTCCAAACTGATTTACAGCAAGGACAGCCTTGGGATTAAGGTGTTCAGGTAAAAGCTTGTAGTCGCACTGTGAGAAGTCTCTTTAAGGATAGATTTAGCAGTTTCAACAGTTAAAAAGGTTTCTTCTTTTGCCCCTATTCATACTCTTGATTATTCCATGCATCTGGCCGAGGTTTTACAACATATGCTCAGCAGGTTTTCTTCTTTTCCTCCTTTTGTAAGGAAAATCCAACCAAACAGAAAATGAATTCCAAGGGGCAGAGAGGAAAAAAAAAACAAACCCTTGTATACTTCTAAAAGAAAGAAAGAAACAAAAAACCATCAGCCAAAAAAAAAAAAAAAAAAAGAAACTGTTAAGAAAACTGTGATGTTTTCATGTGTTGTGTCTCACCACAGAAACACTGGTTTGAATTTAAATTGACAAGGTTGAAATAGTCCCCTTGAAGTACTTCAGAAAGCATAAAATAATAAACATTTAAAAATTTAAATCCCCATTTATTTAAAAAAACTTACACCAAAATCCCACCCAGTTTAAGAGTAGGGCATTGTTTTGGTTTTGATACACACAATTAGAGTTACAATAAAAGGCAAATCTGGGAATGCATGCCAGAAGCAAAGGTTGCACTGAAGATGCTCAACCTTCAAGGAGAACAGCTGGGGAAACCACATCTGACTGCTAAACACAGGAGGATTCGTAAAGGAGCTAGGTCAGAACACCAAGCTTAGTACCATAAATAACGGAGGAGCAGTTTTGGCTCTAATGACTATTAAAGGTAAAATCGATATTAATTCATCTGACATTGCTTGAAGATATGACTCAGAAATAGATAAAATCCAGTGCAATCTAAAACTTTGCTCAGATTATGCATCAGCCACCTGTGCTACAAGAAGGAGCCTAGAAACAAATGTTTGAATCTTCTGCCTCAGTAATTAAGGCCAACACATAAATTTCTTCCTACAACCATCACTTAATTACTGCCTCAAAGAACTAAAGACTCCAGAAATGTCAGCTCATAATAAAGCTTATTTTCACTTATGCTTGCCAGAACAGGGGAGTTTACAGAGCTCTCCAGAGTCACTGGAACCTCAATGTAGCACAAGGTGACAGACTTGGAGAGATCTTATGTGCCTCGGTCACTGTAACTGTCGGTGTCAAGCAGTCACTTCCAGAACAAGGGTGACAAAGGGCACAAGCCATATGCTGTTTGTACTGCAACAGTCTTCTGAAAAAAAGCTCTGTCTATAACTTACATGTGTGAAACTGTTACTTATTTAAATTTCAAATTGGCAGTGCAAAAGATATGTACTATAGCACTTGGTTAGGAATCCACCTTGAGTTTAAATATGGGTCCTCCATGCCACCTGAAAATATATGTCTATATTTGCAAGAACACTATGCTGTTGGAGATTCAGGGCTCAATTTTCTTTCAATGGGACTCAGAAAAATTTCAGTTTTTTCAGAATAATTAGGAAATGAGTCCATACTCTGGTCTTGTTATTGTGGGCACAAATTGATTAGTTCTTTCCTCCCAGATTAAAAAAAAAAAAAAAAAAAAAAAAAAAAAAGGCAGAATCTTAATCTTAAAATTTATCATTTTACCTTTCATTACATTTTGTGATACTCTGATACTACATATTTTCTTTAATTCCTTACTGCCCCTCCTCACTTTTCCTTAGGAAAGCTAATTTCTGAAACATAAATTTGTTTCCAACCATTAGCTTCACTTGCTTTTCACTGTACCCAGGAGCCAACTAATTTCTTATACTCCTGGGTCCAACAGAGAAGTAAAAGTGAAATGCCTTCTGTAATGAGTAAGCTCTCGTTGTCTTTTAAACTCATTTTCACAGGAGATACAAATGTAGGTGTTCAAAACATTTAATGCCATCCCTTTGAAACAGAAAACTCAGTTTTGGGGGAGAGATACCATCCCTTGAAAGCTCTATGCTTACAACACTCTCTCCACAGAAAGGAACATTGCAGGCATAATGACAGAGAGATCTTAGGAGGAAGATTACATTTCCATTGGGTATTGTAAGCATAAGGCTTTTCTGTGTCTGAAGATAACACAGTTTTCTGTTACCTTCAGACATGTTCATTATTTGCTACTGAAATTGTAAATTCTGTCATATGAATGATGTTAATCCTCAGAGTTCAGTGCTCCTTCTAGCACAGATCTCATGGGGAGAAATATTTTTTCATTAAAAGTAGTTAAATTCAAACCGCATTATACTTTGCAATAGTTAATTTTCTTACTTATTTCTCTGAGCGTTTGACCCAGCATTACAGAAGGCAGCAGACTAAAGAATTCATAGTGTATCAATGTGGAAAGCACTAATATCAATTTCACTTCTGTGTTCAACCTAACAGAGTTTGACTTTATACATTTTAGCTTTTCACAGTTAGAATTCTTTACAACTTTATTATTAATATATACAAAAATATTAGACTGAATTAATTCCCTTTCTTACAGGACCTGTGGTCTCTACATGTACCAAGACAAATGACAGGACCCAAGAGGCTGGAGGGCAGAGATCCAAACCTATGAGAAAGAAAATGGGAAGACCCGACCAACCCTGCATACACAGGCACACTGCAAAGCCCAGCACTGTCTTTTCCTCTCAATGCAAGGCTTAGCTGCTTCCATGGCTGGATTTACAGCACAGATTTTACTGCTCATGCAGAGATTTATTGAGCTGTAACAAATTACAAGACACCCTGGAAACAGGTTGCTAGTGCTCATCCTGTGAGATTGCTGAACTCCACTGACAGACTGGCTGAGACGAGGGCAGTGCCTCTGGGCTAAATTTTTACGGTAGCTGCCAGGAAACACACACTGCAGATTTAACACGTCATGTTACTTGAAACTATGTAGACATGCAAATAAAAAAACAAACCCCGAAAATTGTAATTTTGGTATAAAGCAGAACATGTCAGCAAATGCCAAATACCAAACTCTCACCCCTCCAAAACTCCACCTGCCAATTCTGCAGAAATGTGAGATTATTTCGATAGCAAGTTATCTGTGACAATAATACAAATATGCTCATTTCCCACAAAAGAAAGAAAATAATGCATGACTCAATAAGTCTGCTAAAAAAAAGATCCCACAGGGTACAGACATTCAGTGAAAACAGAGATCTAAACCAATTCTACATCATCCTTCTTAAGACTTCATGAAGGAGTTATGTCCATTCATCATACTTGCTGAACCATCGAGGAAGAATGCAAACCCTGCAGTCCTTCATTTTCAGGAAAAGTTAGCTTTCATTCAAAATCTAAACATTGTTCTTTCCATGATCCTTTTCAAAAAATGAATTTCAAACAGTATCAGGTTAATATTATTTTGCTTATTGTTTTTTGTCTCATTAGTGCAAAGGTCAAAAAATACTCAGATTTACTCTATAAAGATATGCTTTCACATATATTCACACAGATTTGTTTGTTTGTTTGTATTTTTCTTTTAGAATTACTTGCCAAGTATTTGGAAGAAGAATTATAAAAAGCCCAGAGTTTCCTGCACACATTTTGTGCAATGACACTTATTAGGTTTTACATGAGAGCAGTGGTGCTCCTGTATACCTTATGTTTCCAAAAATAAATCATTGAGGGAATGTATTCCTCTAGCCAAATACTACTTCAACAATGGTGCTGTCCATTATCTTACCAATAACACTGTGTTAACACAGACCATTAAAGGAACTGAAGCTGCAATCCTGATCTCGGAAACCAGATCATCACTCAGTCAACAAGACCTGGGAACTGGTGGTATAACTTGCCCTGCTGGAAGTGAGACATCCTCAGTTCTTTTATAAAGGAGATTGGGTTTAGAAAAGTGGTTTCACAAAGGGAGTTTTGATGAGCATTGTGTTGAGAAACAATCAGTACACACAGGGAAAAGGAACAAGAATTTTTCCCTCTCAGATTTGGCTGAAGAAAGAAATTAACTATTCCACAGGACAGCAGAGAAGGGAGAATCATCTCTGCTTAATGGTGCAGCATCCTCTCTTCATAAAGAAACTCAATATTACCCATAATAGCTGGGGAAAAAGGCAGACATCTGAAAGTCTGTGAAAGAGAGTATCAGAAGATAACACGTCTTTCTAAATGTTGCTAATGTATTAAGTGGTACTGAAATGGAAAAGGTTGAGAACATTACACACAGGAGAAAAAACAGGGAGGAGAGGAAAGTTCCTTTTAAATTACAGGTACTGGTAAACCAAGTGGCTCATGGAAGCTGTACAAGCACAGCTAACATTATTGTGACAGCCAAGATAAAACTGGTTAAAACCAGCTCTTCTTATTTTAATATATATCAAATGATGCAGCAGAGAGGGGGATGCAATTCTCTTTCAAAGCTGCCCAGCTTCATTCCCAGAGCAAATAAGTCATTGCTACAGCAAAAAAAAAATACGATCTCACCCCTCGCTTCATTCGGTGTGTTTTGACAAATTACTGAAGAACTCCAATTCTTCAGAACCGCATCTATTAAATAATATTTATAGGCTCCCTCTACATGCATATCCCCTCCTTTTTACTAAAAAGGACTCGTCTCCTAGAATGACTAACTGGGAAGGCTAATACAGGCATCCTTATTGGTAATTACAGCTGCAGTAGAGTGTCATCCTCATGGGCTTGTGTCTTTCTCCAGTGCTCCATGCATCACAAAAGAGACACTGAAATTGAAGAAAGCTACTGTGGGACAATTACCTTTTTATCTCAAATTCCAATGTGTTATCCAAGGGACTGATGACTAACTTTATTGTGGAAGTAAAAGCTGAAATGAACTGCTGGAAGGCTGAATGGGAGGTAGTTAGACTTGGGTGGGGGATCTTCCCATTAGAACCAGAGGGAAGGCTCTGAATTCTTGTACTGAGTAAAAGGCTATCAAACAAGTTCTAATATCCCCAGGAGGAAAACACCATTACAACTCCTTAACACATGTTGCTTCCACAGTTTGTTCTTGTACTTTTCTAAGGTGAACAGCTTGTTGACAAATGACAGACTTTCTAAACTAAAACTAAAGTTAAAACTTATCTGTAAGTTTGCAACCATAAATGCAATCTTTGGTAGGTATTTCATTTAGCTTTGTGTGTTAAGATTATGTGAAAACAGATAGATGAATATTCAATTATATGAGAGGTTTGTGTACGATTCTTTATACCTTAAGGTATGCACCTCCTATTAAAATTTATGTTATAGTGCAGCATTAAACCAAGGATACAAATTTTAAAAAAGGACATTTTACTGCTTGTGTGGCTTCATATTTCTTATCTGATTTCTACTGAGAAGAACTGTCAAGAAAAAAAGCTTCATGATAAACATTCAGTAAAGAACCATAATTTTTGTGGATTAGTGATAACAATTCAACAGAACAATAAAGTCTCTGCAAGCGTCCTTCCTCTGAAGTGCTGGGAATTTGATTTTTTACCCGTATCAGCTTGAGAAAATAAAAGCCTATTGTAAACTAAGGCAAAGAAAACAAAGGACGAACTGAAGGCCAAAAAATTTGTTAGCAAACTGATGTTATAAACATTGTATGTTTAACCATACAATGAAACCAGAATGCATGCTGCTTGCTTAGAGACAAGGTAGAAGAATGATAAATGCCTGATCAAGAGCTGACAGGAGCAGCAGCACCTGCAAAAACAGCCAGCAACTCTTCCTGCAGTAGCATCCTTCGGCAGGAACACACAGGTGGTAAAGCTTTTTCAGATGATTTTCTGTGGAACAGATTCTCCATTCTGTTTCTTGCATCTATCAGCTCTCTGGCTGGCATGAAATATTGACAGATATCTGTACACAAGGCATTTCAAAGTTACAGAGTCTCTTTCTTGGTTGTTATCTGTTCATGAATGTTTACAGGGGTGGCAAGGGCATCCTTAAAAGCTCCAAGTATTAAGCTAGAAAAAGATGAACTAAAATACTTTTAATTAAATCTATGTAGATAGAAGAAAAGCTCCAAAGGTCATATACCACCATGAAAAATGAAGCTTTTCTGTTTGTATTATAGTACATTATCGAAATGGAACCATGGGACACACCAGTCACTTCAAATATTGCACATGGCTAGGCATTTTAACAGCTTTTACAAATAATGCTCTTGACATCCAGTAGAGCTAGTACTCCTAACAAGAATAAAAATAATTTAAAAAGAAAGAAGCCAACAAAATCCCAGCAACTTTTCAAATGTAAATTTAACCTGACAACGATCTTGTAAAAAGGTTGGTAATTTCAGTTTCCTACCAAGACCCAAACAGAAATAAAATTAAATTGGGAATAGAAGCACTGATGAATGGGCAAGCAAGGAGAGTTCTCAAACTTTTTTTAAAATTACTTTGTACACACACAAATGCATTTTATCTGTGTAAGAACTTGAGCAGGCTAACTGAATGCAAAATAAATTATAACTTTTTTTAAATTAGAACTGTTCATTCACCTTAAAGGCTTGATTACTGATAAAGAGATTTCTTAAAAGAAATGAGAAAAAATTTCCAAATTATTTACATTAGACAAATGCTAGAACATGATGGTTCATTAATTCAAATAAATTAAATTCCTTAATGTAAGAACATAATTATATCAGACAGATCTTGCAAATTTAGCAAGCTAACTTATGTCTACTTTTGATCCACTGTAAGCATTTAGTTAATTTTTTCTTGACACAGCCTCATCTTGCAAAGATTTATAGCTCCTTAATTTTTACACTGCAATGTACTTGCAGATCTCAGTGGAACTATTCATGTCATTAAATGTAGAGAATACACATATATCTTTTGCAAGAGTAGGGCCCAATTCTCAGACCAAGCTCCAAATTCAAGTAATAAGACAATATTTAAGCAGAGAAAAAAAGTCTGCCAATTGCCTGTATCATTCATTCAGTTACAAGAATGTATGCTAGGGAGGAAAGAAGGAGAAAACCCATTCCCATTAGCAGAGCATGTAGGCAAACCATTCAAGGGAAGATGTATTCTGAATAAAGATTGACAAGTTTCCCGTCTGTGGAAAAATTAAAAATGAATATGTAAAAGAATGTCTGCCTATTTTAAGGTAATTCATACTTTCACCTCAACATCTGAAAATACAGACTTTGTTCTATTACTATTTTTTTTCCTTTTGTAGTTATTGGCACATTTTTAATTTAATGGAAATGCAATGAAACATTAAAGGCAAACGTTATGCTAAAAGCAGGGAAATGAGAAGACCTACATCTTGGAGAAGCAAAATCCTGAGCTCGGACTAAAGAAAAAGGCTTTTATTGCTCTTCTATTCTTCTTGTCCTGTAGTCCCTTTGAAATCACTCCAGATATAGTCAGTATCTGCAACAGGGTGAGAAGGAGAATCATCTCACCATGGGCAACCATTGGTTCTGGTCATCTGAAGAGCAGCTTCTGCTCCACCAGGAATATTTACCGCTTCTCCACTGACTCCAAGAGGTGCCCAGGCTCATATTCCTGTTGGTAAATTCTTGAATGTCTCAGTTTGGACCTGAACCACAGCCCTCATTAGCGTCAGCATTTCAGGCTTCTTTTCTATGCCCAGAGAGAAAAAATAAACCTCTCTCAGAGAAAGTTCATCCCCTCCAAAGTAGGTATACAAGAAATAGGAGATACTGTCTTCCAGGAGTGCCTGCCTTGCTCCCAGCACAAGTCAAAGTTTATTGGCTTACTTTGGAACAGATATACTGAAGGAGACTCATCACACTTTAAAAATAGATGGTGCTATCACTTAAACTTTAGATCAGTGAAATAAATCCCACTACTGGGACTCCCTTGAAAGGCTAGTCCTCAGTATGTTTGCTCATCTGAAATGCTATCTCACTTAGACCAGAGTTCAGGCAAGACCATGGGAGCCTGACTGAATGACAAGATGAGCAGCGTACATGCAAGCTTGGCTTATGTTGGTGCTCATCAAAAGCCCATTTGTTTTTAGGGAAATCCACCACTTTTGCCCAAGCCCCATCGCTGAACATGACAATTTAATAACTTTACTATAAAAGTGATGAGCTTCCTTTCCATTTTCTGAAACTTTTGTTTCACCCTCATTGCTATTAACCCCTGCTACTATTTGACTTCAGCCAAACAGCACTCATTTCTTTTTATTACTATTTAATTTTGTACATGCTTTTTCCCCACGGTTTCACTGTACTGCTGGGTTCCCCATCCTGCTCTGGTTCTGTAACTAACACCTGTTTCAACACATCTGGATGCCCACCATTCCACCTTCTTTTATTGGCTTTGATAATAGCGATTAAACTACTTTTCCTCTCACTGATTACAGCTGTCCTATTTTCTTTTCCCTACCTCCCTAGATGTACTGTCCATACAATTGCCATCACTAGGGGCCATTTTTCCACCTTATATAGAGTCTCCTCCACCATACTCTACCCTTTCATTGGTTTTACAGCTGCACATATATGGCTGGGATTTTTTTGTGTCTCAAATCCCAAAGTAGTGCTTCAGATTGTGTACTTAGAAACTAGGAATGAATTCTGGATACAATCTCCAAGCCACAAAACTAATAGACTCTGAGGATCAAATTCCTCCAGAAGAGAAATAAAAAACTGATGGAAGCCAATGGTTTTGCAGCTTAGGCATGGAGGTGTGCTGTAGACAGGAGGGGGTGATCTGTTTTCTCTGTCTACAAGTAACATTATTATTAAATCACAGAATCTTAGAAACATAGAGCCATAGAATGGTTTGGGTTGGAAGGAACCTCAAAGTTCATCTATTTTCACCCCTCCTGCCATGAGCAGGGGCACCTTTCACTAGACCAGGCTGCTCAAAGGCCCATCCAACCCAGATGCAGCACCTCGCACTTGGTCTTGTTAAATTTCATGAGATTCCCATGGGCCCACTTCTTGAGCCTGTACAGGTTGCTCTGGTTGGTTTCCTGTCCTTCAAGTGTGTTGACAGCACCACTAGGTGAAACCTGCAAATTTGCTCAGGGTGCACTCAATCCCTCTGTCTATGTCATTAATGAAGATATGGAATAACGGTAGTTCCAATTCAGACCTCTAAGGGACACCACTGATGCCTGTTGGGACTCTGAGCCATAGACCACTGCCCTCTGGATGCAACTCTCCAACCAATTCCTTATTCACCCAACAGTCCACACACAAAATTCATGTCTCTCAGATTTGACAAGGATGTTGTGGGGGACAGTGTTAAAGGCTTTACAGAAGTTCAGGTAAATGACATCAGTAGCCCTCCCCTTGTCCACTGATGCAGTCACTCCATCATAGAAGGCCACTGCATTGGTCAGGCAGGACTTGCCCTTGGAGAAGCTGTGCTGGCTGTCTTCAATCACCCCCCTGACCTCCATGTGCCTTAGCACAGGTTATAGGAGGATCTGCTCCATGATCTTCTCAGGCACAGAGGAGAGGCTGACAGGTTGGTTGTTCCCTGAGTACTCCTTTCTATCCTTTTTTAAGATAGGTATAAAGTTTCACTTTCTCCAGTCACCTTGGACTTTACCTGACTGGGAGAGTTACATCAATCTCTACTTAATAATGGTTTCTTTTTGCTAGCTTTAGTATAATTGCTTTGATACAATTGCTCTGTTAGAGTGCACTATACTGCAATATACTATACACTACCAGTAGTTTCAGCTTTTATGCTGAGTAGTAAATAATTCTGATTGAGATCTTTTATCTAATCATTTGTCATAATAAATAATTCATTTTAGATGAATATATCTGATTTACCATATTTAACCCTGCAGGGCAAGGTTGCTTAAACCATTGACAGTCTGAGGCTGATTGGACCCAGGCTCCTCTTGCAGGAGTTTAGAGCACAAAGGGCTCCTTTCTGCACCAGGTGGTTCAACAACAGGACTTCTCTAACTATTTTTGTCTGAAGATCCCACTCCTACCTGTGACAAAGGCCAGGAAGATTTTTCCATGCCTTGTCAGTGGATTTTCAGGAATAAGGTTCACCACATTTTGGAATGATGAAGGCCTGCTTGCAATTATTGAAATCTGAGCAGACAAAGGTGCAAGGAGACACTGCTGCACTGTGACTCAAGCTGTGCTGAACATCACATCTCATCATCTGTCTTCATCTCCATATCTGTACTTGAAAAGAGGGACTTCATAATGGACTACGAACCAAAAAGAGGGGACGCATCATCAAACTGGATGGGTGTGGACAGATCCTGCAGCTAAGCCAGCTTAGACATTTGTGGAATGTCACTTAAATCATAACAAGCCCTCTTCAAAAAGAAAAATGGTTCAAAGCAAGCAGGATCTGAATATTTTCTGCAGCCATCATTGCCAGAGGCATATTTTAACAGTCCAAAAGCTTGTACTTCTGACAAAGATTTGAATTTATGGTGTGACACTCTTAAGAGAGAGGCTGAAACAAAGGAAATGTTTTAGACATTCCCAAGTTAGAAAGAAGTTCTCGGGTCTTTCAAAGTCTTCACAATTTATTATCACTCACTGATTAATAAACTACCAGCTATGTAAATGATCAGCCAGTGAAGTAGATAACATGGAATATATTTAGTAAAGATGAAGTTACACCTATTCTCTACCTCGTTACTGAAATTTAAGTTAGAGGCAAAATCCTGGGTCCACTGAATTCATAGGAATTTTATAACTGATCCCTGTAGCACAAGATTTCACCATCTATTCTGTTTGTTCAGACAGGTATTGATTTCTTGATTTTGAACTTAGTTTTCTCCACACCAGCTCACGTGTGTTTCAAATGCACATAAAAAACCTGAAAAGCAGGGATGTCCATTATGTTCACTGCAGGCACCCAGAACAAAGTAAATTACAGCAGTGCCAGTGTATCATTTTCAGCAATATTGTTAATTATATCCCTTTTCAATCTTGAACAAACAAAAATACATACTACTGGTGGAGTTAGAGCACATGCTTCTCTCCTGAAAACTGCTTCCAAGCATGGAAATTACTCTTTTTTTGTTATCATTCTTATCATTTTACAAGTGTAATATCTACAAATGCCACAGTCAAAAGGTAGAAAACCTTTGTTGCAATAATGCAAACAGCAGATTCTGCCATTTGAATTCCCATATACAACAAGAATTTATTTCAAGATAAAGGACAGACTGATGTTATGGATTTACACATAGGCAATTTGTGGTGGCTTAAGAGGTCAAGTAGATATTATATCAACAGAAGTTGAATATTAATGTAGCTTTTTCATTGTATTTTCCAAGAATAATTATAATAAAATTACACTAACTGTAAAAAAATAATCTTCGTGGCTTTCACCTGGCAAGTCAGTGCTGCTTAGTTGGCAGGCAGTAATTTGTTAATCCAAAGTGGTCAAATTATTGTGATTTATGTGACTGTACTCTTTTCACATAACCACTGTTGAATACCAATTACTTCATACCTGATACTTAAGTTTAGACTTGGGACAATCCGTCTCTCCCACATGGAACGAATGTGGCTCAAAATGCCTGGATAACTTAATGTTTTTTCTGATTCCCACATCTCTTATATGGGGCAAATCACCATTTCATGTAATTTTTATAAAGCACTGTATGCAAATGTAAGGTGCTTTGAAACTGACAGTGATAAGTGCCTCTAGCATACTGAAATTACAGATTAGACAAAGATCTTTCATAAGTCTTCATAAATGTAACCTTCCTTATCTTCCTTAGATGAAAGTGGCAACTACCTGGACAAACAGGAATTTGCTGGATACTTTTTACTATATCCTTGGAAAATCACTGTCAGTGCAAGGATTGCCTCCTCTACATGGATGAAGATCACTATTTTTAGCAAATTACAAAAATCTGGAATAGTAAAAGCAGAGCAGTTCTTACTTTTTAGCCTATATTCCCCCTGCTGGCAACAATGCAAACACTAAGATTCCCTAAGTTACACCAAAACTGCAGCCTCAAAAAACACCCAGTGCTCCTCACATGCCCACCTCTCCTTGGCCCAGCCTACTTTCCAGAGGAAGAAAGAAAGAGTTGGCAGGAGAAGAAGGGAAAAGGCGAGGCGAGGGAAGAGAAGAGAAGAGAAGAGAAGAGAAGAGAAGAGAAGAGAAGAGAAGAGAAGAGAAGAGAAGAGAAGAGAAGAGAAGAGAAGAGAAGAGAAGAGGTAGACATACTCCATGTACCCCAAGGTTCTGCGTGGGTGCAGCTGGGAGGCAACACTGGGAGCTCAGAGCTCCCAGAGCTCTGATGTACCACAGTACAAACAACAGATGCCCCATGACTCCTGATAAACACATACATTTTAATATGTAGTCTCTGTAAAACTCCATGTACTGCTGAGGGCATAGGTTCAGAAGTGACAAGGGTACAGAACTGAGCCCTAAGGACAGCTCAGTGCTGTTCTCATTACTGCTGTCTGTATTGCAGCAGTGATATTGACAGCGATCAGATTGGATTCCTTGCACTGCACTGCGTGCAGATACACAAGATGGCAGTTTTCCACCCAGGAAGGTTTTGTGCTCTAAATTTAAATGAGATCTCATTTATAAATAGCAACAGAACAATGTCGTTAAATAGTCTCCTTTGCCAGCGTCATGATGTTTCCAAAGTGCATCAATGGAAGCAGAGAAAATTAACAGCTTTGCCTTAATCCTTTGTATGTTATGTTGGGGAACTTGTCAATATGACTCCACTCCCAGCACTTCTATTCCTGTAATTTGAAGTGAAAAAACCCTCATGAAATAGAATAGCTCCAAAGATAAACTGTCTAAACCAGAAAGAGCAAAATAATTAAGGTAAAAAGTTCAAAGTTGATGGTACTGCCCATGGCAACTGCTGAGATTGACTGTGCTTCTTGAAAAAAAACAAAAAGCTCCCAGAAAACCAAGAATCACACAAAGCAAAAGCAAGAATTAACTTTCTTACTTTGTAGTGGAAGTCCCCTACAGTTAAATATCAATTCCTTAACAATCGGATACAGCATGCTATACAACTTGGTTTCAGCGTGCTGCTCACTAGAAAGTGTTGGTCTCCATTATATTACTGAAGCTTATGAAGGCGTAGTTAAATGCCATGTAAATAACAAACCACAGCACATTTTACCAGATGGCTTGTCAAAGGCTCATTGTAGGCATCCAGGAAATCTACAAAGACAGCATTCAGAAGGGCAGGAGTTACTAAGCACACCTCTAGGAACAGCAGGAACAGTGATTCAGGAAAACAGCTAAGAAAGGGAATAGGTCTGATGTATTACTGTACTACCCTAGTTTCACATGACTCTTATACCAGCAATTTTCCCAGGAATCAGTCCGATTCAGTTTTGCTGGACAGAGTTAGAGTGGCTTTAGGCAGAGTAACCCAGCAATGAATCAAATTTTCTACCAACTCCCCTTGTAGGTTTCTCCCTGTCTGAAACCAGGAAGAAATATGAGGTATCTTCAAAAACAACTGCAAAGAGGTATCTTCATGGTGATCATACATTAAGAAAGAGGAGCAAAATGCTTACCAAGACCAAAAAAAAAGTGGAAAAATGTTACTTTCATTACCAGAGTTGTGACATGTAGTAGAGATTTGTAGAGATAAAATATTTCCTTGCAAAGCAACTACATGCATATACTCTGAGAGCCTGACTGCTTGGATGCAGTTTCTGTGGGGCAGAGCTGCACTATATCTAAAACTAAAGCGCAACCCAATCCAATATGCCATGCATATCTAGATATGTGAGAAGAATATATAATCATTTATTTCAACTCCACTACTGGTTATAATTCTTATTTCTAAAGCATTCCAGTGAAAACAAGTAAAGGCAAATACCAGAGCACAAAGAAAAAATATCATGCATGAAATTTTTTAGGGGAATTTCTGACTTGAAATCAAAGCCAAAGGAAAAAATATGATGGAAGATGCAAGGCTGTGATGACCTCACATTCAAAGGAAGAGGACTTCTGACAATGGATAACAGGAGTGAAACTCAAAAAGTGGGGTTTAATATTGTCACCCATACAGCTGAATTTATTAGGTTTAACAAAATGGTTTAAATGTGAATATAAAATAAGAGACCCTAGAGCAGAGAAGAAAGATGGGAGGAGAGGGTCAGGCTATAAGGCAAAATTTAATAAAAGGGAATTACTGTGGGTGGGGATTCAGAGAAATTAATTCTAGAATTTGGGTGAATTAAGTGTCATACTTGAAGCAAGTGATATTTTTAGGGCTCTGCTGGGGGTGCCATCCACCTGCCCAGCCTAAAAAAAAAAAAATCACAGCTAAAGGCTCAATTACAGCTGTACATATTCTGAACACAGACTTTGAGGTTTTTGGGGTTTTGGGGTTTTGTGATGTTAAGCCTTAACTAGTGCAGAATCAAACACTCCTTCCTGAAAATACTAAGCTACTCTTTCTTCAGTTTCTTGCTTAGGACTTCTGTTTGCCCAGAACCATATTACACATCATTATCTAGAGAACATGTAGAACAAGGGCAACAGCTCGGTCCCTTGAAATGGAATGAAATGAAGTTAAATACTTACTTCAATTTGGGAGCAGTATGCATGGTATGGGAGAATACCAAGGGCTTGGACAGAAAACAAACACTGCCAGAGTTTCTATCTGTAATCAGGATTAATTCTTACATGTCCAATAAAGTACACTCAAGTCATTTTTTGAAGTTCTCTTTTGTTTTTTAAGGTTAGCCTGTAGGAATTTTCAGGTATCACACAAAACCCCTGATGGACCAAAAACCTTTGTAATCGATGCAGGGAAACATTGAGGCTCTTTGCCAATGCAAAAGAAGAAGCCAAAAAAATGAAACCAAACAAAATAGAGAAAGTGTGGGTTTTAAGGTTATTAAAAAGAAATAAAATTAAATGAACTGTTAGAAGGGTTCAAATTATAGTGCTTCTATTAAGCCAATGATGGCATTATACTCAATGAAGAGAAGCTCACAGTGCATTTAATGGATGTACAGCAGAATATTTTATAAATCGCTAGCATATATCCTTTCTGTAAGAAAATATTTTCACTGTAAAATAAAACAAAACAAAATTTTTTGGGGGGTCAGAGTCATTGGCTACCACAATCAGGAAACACGTACCCTTGTTTTCCTTAAGGAAAGGTGGCCTTTTTATGGTTCTGTGATGTAAATGTTATCTGAAATTCACACACTTCTGATAATGACTGCCTGTATTCTGCCTTTTTTACATGTTTTTTGTTTGTTTGGTTGGTTTTTTTTAAGGGAAA
The DNA here is from genome assembly GCA_013400915.1 of Pardalotus punctatus. Taxonomy (NCBI): domain Eukaryota; kingdom Metazoa; phylum Chordata; class Aves; order Passeriformes; family Pardalotidae; genus Pardalotus; species Pardalotus punctatus. The sequence continues at coordinate 64,225 of VZTX01020993.1, read as the reverse complement.
AATTTGGCAAATTTTAATAGCAAGCTTCAGTTTTCAGGACAAAGTCCCTGCTTGCACCCTTTGAATAATTTGTTTTTTAGGCAGATGCATAATGAAAAGATACCTTTTGTTTTCAGAATGTTATCCAGAATTAAACAGGACTACAAGCGCAAACTAATCCAGGCTTGACTTCTCAGTGTCAATACTCATTTGTGTATCTTATTTAAAATACACAGGTTGGAGAGAGAGTGAAACAGATTTCAGACATGTTTCTAGATACATGTGTGATTACGCATATGATAAATCTTCCCAAAATTCAAAGCCACTTCAAATAAAATTTATGAATGAAAACTATGCAACGCACATGTGAATCTCTTCCCGCAAAGGACAGAAAAAAATAAAAAAGGTAATATAAACTCTCCTTGTTCTTGTGACATCTTTGAGCCCGTTCACAAGGCTCATTTTAGCTTTGTAACATTAATATCCATAAGGAAGCCTCAGAAGAAAAAGGCATACTGTCTTGAGCAGCAGGGATAGAAAGGAAAGAAGCACAGGGAATTCACAAGGAATGAGTTATATTAACCTTTTCTACCTCTAGTCTTTCTCTTTTCTCTCAAAAGAAAGAAGGACATTCCAGGTGAACTTGCCAGAAATGCAGGGGAGGTCAGAGACCATCTGCTGACCATTCAGGTTAACAGCTTCTCCATCGGCAGTACTGCATCATTCCTGATCCTAAGAATTTTAAATGTCCAGCCTCACGGATTAGCCAGTATTAAACAGTTAAGGAGTAAACCATACTAGTTTCCATATGTGCTATTTTTAAATTACCATTATCATCAACAAAATCTTCCCTTTTCAAATAATTTTTAACAAATCTCTAGCTGGTTAAGATGACCAAGTTATCTTATTTGTAGCAATTTCCCTATTTGAAATTCCCAAATCACATTGTGTTAACTGGTGAACTTTAACCCCCATAAATCAGAAAGCTCTGGTAAACTGGGACATGCACTGCAGTTTTTCCATCCACAAATACCAGTAAGACTCCTAGGGGTCCTACAAACCAAACCTGCAAGGGATAGTCCTGGGTGAGTTATGCTCAATATTTCAGTTGCAAGTGGAAAAAGGGTGTGGAATAGCCTCAGGCTTCCAGAATTGCACTTTGTCAACAAAAAGGAAAAAGGAGAGAGAAAATCAGTTTGGCTGATCAAAGCATGTGTAAAATACAAAGCAAATTCAGTGTATATTCCTTCTCAAAACTGGCAGCAAGAGAACAGAAAACACTGTCTTAACAATTTTAGGTCTATTAGGAACAGCTGACAACCAGCACATTACAGAGGATATTTGCTAAGAATAAGCCAAAATGATTGTGATGGCAAGTAATAAAAAACTGAAACTGCTTCCATACATGGGAAATTATGTCCAATCCACTAATTCCATAGGTTTGGTCAATCTTGATGAAACTGAATGGGAAACCTCACACAGAGAAGATAAAAAACATGATGAAATTTACTTTTGTGTAGCCAAATGCTCATGAGCAGGCCCCCTGCAGGGCTGGTTATAGGACTAACAATCAACAGACAGCCCCACTCCAGAGTTATTAAAGTAAAACCTCACAGCAAAACTTGAAGTAAACCAAATTTTTTTCTTCTTACTTCAGAGCCATTTTAATTGTAGCTTCCATCCCAATCTTTTCCATGCTAAAGAAAGAATTAATGAAACTCCATAATAATATCTTGACAGATTTGTTAATATTCAAAAGCTTTAAATGAGGAATGTAATTATAGCTCTCATGATGCAGCTAAAAGAGCTCACAAACCACTGCAATTCCACTTTATTTTTACTGCAAGTGGACAATGTCCAGCACAGGAAACCCTGGTTACTGCTGCTGACCACAAATACTTCTGCTTTAGAATGCAGCTGCTATTGACTCATAGGATCTTAAAGAATTAGTGGAACTAAATACTTTGAGGTATGAGTAGGTTGGAAAGCTGCTGCAAAACTAAGCCCACCTCACAAAACAACATTTCACTTATACATAATATAGTCGTGTACGCATAACTGTATGAAAAGTGAATTGTGCCAAAACACCAGCCTGGTCAGACTACATAAAGGGTATTTTCATGTGAAACAGCATGGTGTGAAGAGCAATATGAAGGTAAAATAGTACATAGACACCACAATGAGCACCATACCATGAGTTCACCTACCATGGGAGATTCCAGTCGAGAATTGTTTCTTCTTTAATCGCCTCCTCCCTGACGGTTTGTGTATATTGAAACACATGAAGGTAACCCCCAAAAATGCCTAGGACAACAGAAATGCTAACAACTATCTGTTTCTTTCAATTTTGTTTGATGAAAGAAGTAAAAAATCAGTCCTGTTCTTTTCTACCCACTCTGCACCAAGTGGGTCCTGCAAACACCAGAAGGCACCTTTTTTCATGCAACAGGTTGGTAGACAATGTAGAGAAGTCAACAACCAAGGCTATAAGAGCAAGAAGGTGGGAGCCTGAGTGGAACAGAAATAGAAATTGTATCACTGTCACACACAGCAGGCAAGAACACTCAAATACCAAGTTGGTAAAAAGGTCATAACCCATGTCATGTATGCCAAAGCAGAACGGTGAAGGACTTTTCAAATCCAGCAGCGAGTTCAGCCATGGCCTTTGAAGGAGAGAGACTGCCATGGCTTCTATGGTAGAAGAACAAGCAGTACATTTGTATCCTCACCCCTAGACATAAGAGGCTTTTAAGAGTCTTTTAAATAAAGCTGTGTATGTTTTTGAGAGTCTTTGGAAGAGAGGACTGTTTATGGGAAAGGAGGAGTTAACAGGGAGGGTGGCCTGGGCTGGAGGAATGTTGGGCAGCTAGTGAGAGCACAGTGAAGATAAGAGCAGGGTATTTAGGGGAGGAAAAAACATGCTGTGGGGATCACGTTGGGGAGTACAAGGCCAGGGAATGTACCTTTACTGCCGAGGGGCTGAAACCTGCTGTTGCTAGGAGAGAATGGTGAGGGTGGGAGGAAAGACAAAAGAAAGACGTTTCAAATATCACACAATGTAAGGGGGAAAAAAAGAAAACTGAGTTGGCTAAGACTAAGGCAACTGTTACAAGTGGTGATGGAGAAAACAGAGGGGATAGGAGAGGGGAAGGTGAGGATCACAACTCTTACATGAAGGTAACTGAGAAGCTTAAACAGAAACAAGATATAAAATGGGCAGAGCAGTACAAACCAGAGGACAGCTAACAAAGCAGGGTCTTGATGACTGGCACAGAGGGGTTTGGAATGATCCCAGTTCTCCTGGTACTACTCAAATCACCCGCAGTTGACCAAAGCAGATCAAAATCTCCTGCCTGAAACAGCCTGTGCAGCCACACAATGGTTCATGTGCAACCCACTAGAAACACCAGCCACGGGAAATGAACCATGCATACAGCCAGAGTTGATTTGTGTTAAAACAGATGGAAATGGTGCTTGTAGGGCTTTGTTTGAAAGAACAAAAGCCATATGGATCCAGAATCACATGTTAAAAGCAACTATTGCCTGTGGTTATTAGATGGGTGCCAGAGGGAGGTGCAGTCCGGTTGTGAGGAGCTAACATTCAAAACTAGTGCTGGAGGATTTGTTCATCCATTGCACACAGTTATGAGTCCTCTGAACCCTGCTAACATAAACAGTTTGGATTCAGATGGGCAGGTTGGCAGGATGGGGAGTACTCTCCAGGAAGGAGGAGAGTCCAAGCAACCTAATAAAAAGGAGAAGGCAAATACTTGTAAAAGTAGAAGCTACAAGGAGTTTTAAGGCTTGCTAATATAGGCCTTGAAGATAAACAAGCAAGGCCCTGGAAAGTAAAGACAAGGTGGAGCCCTGCAGTTCTGTCTATGGGGCTTGACTTCAGGATTGCAAAGAGGGGTTTTTGTATTTTTATTTTTCCAAGACAGCTGTGTGAATCATGAAGATGGCATTGGAATTAGAATAATTTAGTCTCAAATTAAAAATTTAATGCCCAAGAGAAGATACAGCCAAATGGAATAAGAAACCACTAACCACCTTCATGCATTGGTTGGCAAGACTGTATGCTTGAAATCAAAGAGGAGATCTCAAGAGTCAAGCCTTGAAACCAAGAGTGGGTGATTGCCAGCAATATGAAAGCAACTCCAGCTTTCAGCTCAGCTATCTGAGGAATATTTAGACTTTAAGGCTGGGCAGGACCACCTGCTCAACCCTTTAGGAGACAGTAGATTAAGGTATAATTAGCCAGGAGATACTTATTGCACCAATCCTACTGCAGATATAATGAGTGGTTCTAGCTTGTTAAAAGAGTTTGGTCCTGTTACTGATGTCTTGAAACACACTGGGTGCCTGAGAGAAAAAACATACCTTGGCAAGTATTTGGGGAGGGGTGATGGTATTTTCAGCAAGACAGGTGGAAAATAACAGTTTAAGGAATGATTTCTGCTTAGAAAATGGTCTCATTCTGGATTTCAGTAATAATTGCTTGGGCAGGGATGTAAGCAACAGAAAACCCTGAAATAGCCTTGGTTACACAGTGGTAAATGTCAGTAAAAGCCCCACTTGAAACACCCCAGGCATGAATGACAAGAGAAGTTTGTACATGTGTGCTCCAGATAAGTTACTGTAGAGGGATTTACATTAGAATCCAAAACCACAGAAACCACATGATTGTCCAAGTGAGGCTGAGAAAACGTTGTGACCCACTATTATTAGCCCAGTGGTTATGGAGTACTAGTTCAATGACCCAGCTTATATAATTAACCAGCGTATCAAAGAGTGATGAAAGGATCTGGAGTCTGGTTTTCAGTGCAGTAAACACTGTCACTCCACAAAGAGCACCTTGTGCTGTTAGACTGCCAAAACCCACAGCCACAGAAGTGCAGGGACAAAAGCAATTTCCAGTCATGGACCTAGAATTTTTTTTTTTTTTCGGCTTGGTCTGTTCTTGGGTGTGGTTTGTCTTTTTCCTTTTCCCTAGAAAGGAGGGCTGGTATAAGTTTGTTTCTATATTTCAAGGGAAACAATATGACTTCATGTGAATTCCTTGATTTTCACAACGGTACTCCAGTCTGCCAAGCATACATCATGTGAATGTGTGAAAAATTAATCCATGAGTGAAAGAAAAACAAAATATCATAGATGTTGTGGTAAATGTCCATTGGTTTTGTTAAAAAACTTTACATTTTTTATAACTAAGGATGTTGATATATCATTCATACATGCTAAAGGAGTTTCGCGTATGATTTATATGAGGAAAAAAAACCCTTAACAAAATTTGAAATCTACCAACATCTGAAATATCTCTCAAAATTACTCTTCTGTGTTTAGGAGCAGAATTTTTATACAGTGAATTGTTTTAAACTCTTCTTTCCAAAGTACATACATCATGAAAAAAAAAATCAGTTTTTCCATATCTTTTTTCAGTATAATGAACATCAGCCTTGGATGACTTTTTATCACTACATGTTGATACCAGCAAACATACTGTGCAGGAGTCAGTTATTGAAAATAAGTGTTTGACTTTTTGTAAAGCAATTGGCACTTCAGTTTTCTGAATGGCTGCTTGATAGGAACAGCTCACAACCTACCTTGGTTTCTGATTTTCCAGAACTGATTCCTGTGGAGTTACAACCCAAACCTCATCTCGATGGTAAAATTAGACTGGAATATTTTAAGAATTGCAATGTTAGTGTAACTAAACAGCTCAAAAAAATCAGTAATAGTGCCTGTATTTTAGTATTTGAGGTTACTAAGATTTTTTTTTAATAGGACAGAAAAAAAGCAAGCTTAAACGAAGCAAGCTAGTAGTAATATTAGAGTGACAGTAGAACTGAAATTGCTGGTTTATCTTTCTCTAAGGTTCTGTAAATTGCTGGACCACACAAGGTCCAGTGCAGTGAAAAGTTGAGCCTGCCTATGTGAAGATAATCCTGTGTTGAACAAACAGTAACCAATAAGCCGCCAACTGCAGTTTCTCTCCCAGGCTGATCCCACCCATCATTTACTGCTCCTTTACTGATGTCTTTGGCACTGGCTTCTTTAAGAGAGCAATAATAGAGCCAGGAATACATGGTTGCAGTGAGATGGCATCACAGCATCCCTGTGGCTGCATATTTGCCCCATGTGGGTTGGGGAAAAGAGGAGAGACATGGGTGTTCATGCTGTGGGTCAGAGCATTTGCAGGCAGCCAGACACTGGGCTGCAAGCAGAGCATTTGCCCTCAGGACAGCAGGTCCCCATGGGCTGTGGGCAGTTTTCTGAAGCCACCAGTGGTGCCCTGGGCTTGCCTCTCTGCCCCTGTCTGGGGGACACAGGGGAACAGGAGGCTGACAGACAACTGGCTGAAAAGCAGCTGCTTCACTTATTCAAAAATCCATGTATATATTTAGGGTAAACTTTAATGACCAACGATTCCTGTTCTGCCATTTTTCTTTCTCTGCTAAGCCGAAGAACAAGGGTTTCTCTACTAAGAAGTGAAGGCAGCTGGGCATGGCTGGGGAAGAGAGAAGTCAATCTCTGCGCTTCCCTGCATCAGCAGGTGAGAGGGCTTTCAAACATCAGTGTTCTCATCCATCATGACAGCCTCTTTGAAAGGCTGGAAAAGCCTCAGCAACTCCACACAAAGGGGGGATTCTTTCCAATTCATCCAACACTTTACAGTGTCATGTTTCGTGAAAGCAGAAAATAGTTTTCAGTTAAAAAATAATTTTCTTTTTGTGGTTTTCCACATACAGACAAAGTTAATAAGCTAGACCCATTATTCTCCACATTATGCAAGGAAAAACATCTTACAATGTAAAGGCCACTGGTGATTTCAACAGTTGATCTGTGATCATGTACAGAACGTTGGGTCTGTGTTTCTTCACCCTTCATATAATTTTAATAGCAATGACACAGCCACTGCACTTTAATGCTGTCTTGGTGATGAATGAAATGAAATTAGAAGAACTGCCAGCAAAACCTGCATTTTCTATTCTAGGGACACCTTGTTTCTTCAGTGGTTTTAAAACTCGAATTTTAAATGTATTAAGTTTAATCTAATCTGTAAAACAGTACTTCCAAGAGAAAAGTTAGTATTGGAAAAGAAAGCAGCATTATCTTTTCCAAATACATTAAATTCAAATCACTCTGGAAGATTATAGCAACCAGGAGCCTAAATAATCTGTCTGCTCAATAAGTATCCTTGAAGACAACCATACAGAAATTTTCAAACAGTTCCATCCCATACAAAATACTGCTTTAATGTACTGAAGGAGAAAAAATAGTTTCAATGTACCTTCATTAAAATCTTAATTGCATAAAACACATTTTATTTTCATTAATTTTCTCTGCAAACCATTATTAATTTTTATTCTTTAATTATATGTAATATATTTTTTATTGCTTCATATGTTTTCCTGATAAATTCATCTGGTGGTACTTATAGGCTTAAGTGGGAGCAGGCTTCACCACAAGACCATTTCTGATCCTCCTAACAGCTGTGAATCCCATTCTCACCTGCACCACCAACTAGCAGTGTAAGGGCAGCATGGTCCCAGATATAATTATTCACAGAGTAGAAAGTATTTGATAAACTCAAGATACCTCCTCTTTGTCTCTGATCTTGAACCTTCACACTGTGTGTGTACACAGTGCAGGCTTTTATGCCAGACAATGAGAAAGACTTTCAATGGGCTTCTATTTTAATAGAAGTTCAAGTCCTACATCAGCAGCAGAAGTATAAAGTCCAGTGTAATGTTATGGTAGAATCCATCATTTAACCTTAGGATTCATATACTGCACCACTTGAGCCTTTCCATTGCAGTCTACAAGTAATAATAATCATTTCAGTGAAACTGCAGCCTTGCAAAACTCTGCTACAAACACCATCTTCTTCACTGTAATACAAGATTTACAAGGCAATATGTAGAACTGAAACATTTTAAAGCCTAATGATGATGTTTGAAGCAACAGAGCACTTTACAATAGTTAATGGTAGCAGATGGATGACAAAAATGAGTCATAATAATACTATTTTTCTGTAGATGGGTGGGCAAAATAGATGTTAAGGCTCTTTTTTCTTAATGCTCTAGCATATTTTTTTTCCCAGTGTCTTCTACAACCCGGATCTCTTTCCAGTACAAATTCCCTTTGCTCTTGCTGGTCTCTGCACAGAAGGGAATATGCTGCTCCCTTACTCACAGTCTGCTTGCCACTGAGCAGGTTGTGTTTCTCATGAGGTTGCAGGTCCCCACATGCACACAAGTTTCCCAGCACAGGAGTAACAGCCCATGGTGCTGACCCAAACCATGTGTCATGCTTTTGTGTCCTTTCCTGCTCTCACAGCCTGCATATTTAGGAGGAAAAAGGAGAACACTGTCCTGGTCTGCCCAGGAGCCAAGGAACAGCTGCCTAGCGGTGTCACAAGCTGCCTCACCAGCATCTTCCTCCCATTCTCTTGCAGATGCTTTACCTTATCAAAGGTCTCTTTTCCTTGTTCTATAATATACTCTGCATGTTAATACCTACAAGCCACCCTTAGATCAGAAATGAAAGGAAACAATTTAACAATGAAGAAGTGGCTGATCCAAACTGTCACATTCTCTCGAGGACAGTGGAGTCCATACCTTATTGTTTGGGTGTTTTTTTGGTTTGCATTGTTTTACCTTTGGGAGCGATGCCCATATTTTTTATTCCTCATGTCTGATGTGAAGTAGCAGTAACTTGATATGAAGGACATCTTGAAATATTCTGCCTTTGTGAATATGAATGTAGGAATCTGCAGAAACTGTGAATGAACATTTACAACAAACTGTGAGCCTCCTACTGATGCACTCAAATACAAAACAGGAGGCGAGAGAGAGAAGGAAAAGAGATGAATTTGTTTTCCTAGCAAACAGCTGTCTCCTTTAACAGAAGAAACTAAAAAGAAAACAGTGTGTGAAGAGGCCAAAACTGCATTAATTACAGTATTTTTAGATGCTACAAGCATAATTTTAATAAACACTCTAAACTGTGAAAAAAATATACTGTCAATGCAATTAAGTCTTTTTCATGGTGCAGCATCATCAATGCATGTGCTGGCTGAGAATATATTGTGGGCTGTGCAATGCAGTTTCCCTTTGATTAATGATTCAAGGTAGTCAGTAGGGACCACACCAACTCCTGGGGGATGCCACAGCAAGCAAGCACAATGTCATCATTTGATTTCTTCTCTTGACCTACATTACAGAGCAAAGACTCAGTCATTATTAAGGGCCAAATTCCAGACGTGGTTATAGAAAAGCAACTCCCACAGGGTTAAAACTCACACGTACACAGCTTAAGAGAAAAATTTTATTGGAGAGATTAATTCTTGGGTGTTTGGAGGGATGTTATTTGTTTATTTAGTTCAAGTGCATGATTTGGGAAGGTGACAGCCTAGTCCTTAGTTAGCTTTAATGGCCAGTCTGCTGCAAGTTACTCATACCAAAAAACCAATCCCTCTAACTGGGAAAAAGCTAGATCTTGTTTTTCTAGCTACTTAGTATATCTGTTTAGCCAGAGAATGGCTTTAGAGCTGGTGTTCTATCAGGATGGACCTAAAAGTCAGCCTGAAAATGTTTTTACTTGAGGCACCCAGTAGTGACAGTCTGTCAGCTGCATTGCTTTCCTTCAGTGACACGAAGTCCTCCATCTCATGCCAGTGGGCAGTGACCACAGTATCTCATGAAGAATTCAGAACTGAGTGAGGTAACACAGCAGATTTGGTTTTGTAGCCTTCAGCACTTAGAAAACACTAAGTTCAAAATGCTATGGCACCTCCTTCAAACATCATTTTCTACTGTTTGGGAAACAAAACTGTCCTCTGCTTCCTGAACCAGCTCTCTGTACAGTATTTATTCTTGCCCAGCTATTGTCTTCAAGTACATCATTGTTTCAAGCAAGGATAAGTGAAAGGCCAGCATTAGCAATGCTGCCAACAGCAGTACTTCTCTGACACGCTGAAATTTTCTACAGTGAGGGTAAAGCTCATCTGCACTAGAGGCATCATTTTCTCCAGGGCTAAGTGTTTGGAATGCATTTCCTGAATAACCAAAGTGCATCTCTATGTGCAAAAGCTATTTTCAGCATTGACTTCATTTATAAACGCAAAGCATCTCCACTATTTTCATTTTTCCCATAAGGAATAGATGCAAGAATAGATACGATGGATGCTAGTCACAATACTTTCTGAACTCCAGAAAGCTGCCCAGACACTTCAGAATGAAAATTTACATTATATGAAATGGAACAAAGAATATAAATACTTTGATACATGAGATTGCAGATAAGAATAATTCTGGCTGTAGTGGGAGTTGTGAATTTAAGCACCTCCACTGGGTTTTTAAATGGGAACACACCAGTGGAAGCTTAAGATTTTTGCTAAGTAAAAGTACTTTAAAACTTTCTACTTTTCCGTTCTTTGAAGGTGATAATTTAAATCCCTATGATGTTGCTTTTGAAATGTAGTCCACAGAGTCATGTACACTGAAAACTGACTTCAAATCTGTGAATTGTCACCCATTAAGTATTTCTCTGAGTATGATCATAAAAAAGATCCAGAACAAAACAGTACAATCTGTTCTTAGAAAACCCACAAGGAGCTACTTCTAGTCTAGCATAAAACAATTCAAGCAGCAAGACTACTACTCTGTGGAATGCCTACTAAATTTAAAATTGACCAAAACTTTCAAACACATGTATTTCTTGGACCATTAACAAAAAATTGTACTTTCAATTTTCAGTGCATAAGAAAGTTGATTTTAAATTTGCTAACTCACAGCAGCTGCTGAAATATGTCATGGGCTGCCATAGCTTTCCTCACCTTCAAACCAAAGATGGTTTACAGCCTGAACATTTCCAAATGGAATGGTGTATAAAACTTACTGTCTCACAGAAACAGTCTTGAATTAATCTCTTAATTATTAAACTTTATATGTTACACAAACCCAGTTATTTCTGTTGCTGAATCCATATAATTGGTATGTACCTCTTTAATTACTAACATATCTCTTCTGAGCTACTTCAGGGGAATTAAGTTCTTTTATAAGCATTGGGCATAAAAATAAAACTTTCATCCAATTTTTCCCATCCTCGTGTATCTATCTCTCTAGAAGTGTTCCATTCTCCCTGAAAAGAGTAAAACTTTAGCCCTCAAAATCTAGGATTCAAATCCTTCAGGCACCTGGAACTGTGCTTCCAAGCTGAAGCAGTACTGGTGCAAGACTGAGAGAGTTAGGTAAAGTTACTTTATTGGCAGACAATATCTATTCCAAGGATTTCACTTATTAACTATTTTGTATAAAAATAGTTATATTATCTTATATCTTATATCTTATATCTTATATCTTATATATTATACCAAGCACAAGAACCAACCTATCCCATTACTGTTGCCCTCCCCTTGTGAGTCCTACCAGCTAAGGACCTCTGCCCTCAAAAATTAAAAGATTTAATTGGACCACCTTCAGCAGGAGGAAGGAGAGCAAACCATTCAGCCTACATCACAAATGTCTATTCCCTGAAGACATAGTTTAGGCACTTAAATCCCTCATTAGTGAGACCTCAAATGTATATTTTGTAATTGGAAAAATAACTGAGAAGCAGCCAATCTAAGTTTAAGAATAAATTGGCTAGTCTTATTTTAAAGAATGTAGGATTAAATGTTCTTTAGAAGACCTCCTCTTACTTCTCTGAGACTAGAGAAAATCTAGGCATATTCCTGGAGCAAGAACCCCTTTCCCTGAATTCTGTTGCTGCTGCCTCCCTGTCTCATGTTCTCATGTCTACACTCATCCTCTCAACTGTCACTGGATTGGAGAAGCAAAATTTGATAAAAATCAAAACTGACAAACTATCTACCTGATCAAGTGTTTCAGTGTCCTTAGAGAACAAAATTCAATGCCCAAATAGGAACAACATAAGACATTAGTGACCACCCAGATAGGACAGCAGCACTAACGGCAATCCCACAAGACATTGGAAGCAGAAAGGGCAGGAAATGGGAGAATAGTAATTACCCTTATGAAGATTCACGGAGGTATATAACACAGAGATAATATTTTTAGGAGGCCATGGATAAGTACATCCTGAAGCAGCTGTGAAGGCAGCCCACAAACCGGGACACTTCTCTTAACCTTGTCCTCACTGTCTCATGTGACTTGGCTCAAAACTGCACATGTGAATCAAGATAAACTCTGTCCTTACAGGAGCAACAAAAGCCAAAGAGATACGTCACACTTTTGTTCTATTTCAGGAGGTAGAGCCACACAAAGACAAAGAAACTTGTTTAAAAAAACCCTGACAGTCAGTGTGGAGATTGTTGAAGGAACACTGATGAATGCATACTACATTTGGGGTTTTTTTTAAGTATTTTTAGAAAAGATGGAAAATTCATGAGGACTGAACAGCAGGTTAGAGAGTTTATTAGAAACAAGGAGTCAACCCTCAGACAGCTGAAGCTGTGTCAAACCTAAGAAAAATTGAGTTTGAAGAGCAACTGTTAAAGGGAATTAAACTAAATATAAAAATCTTTCTTCAAACACATCAGTAGCAAGAAGTTTGGCAAAGTCTGTATGACCAACAGTTGATCAAAGTACTGAAGAGCAACATGAGAAAGGACAGAATTGCAAAGAGTCAATTCTTTATGTTAGTGTTTGCTGTAAAAAAAAAAAAAAAAAGGCAGACTTCCATGCTGAAATTCATATTTTGAGTGGACTCTGTAAAGGATACTGGCTTCTATATCATATTTTAGAGTTATTTTAAAGCAACAGGTAGTAAACTACAAATACCCTCTAGCATATGGTGAGCAGTTCTAAGAGAAATCAGAGATGAAATCAGTATTTACCAGCAGTAGCAAGTAACCTTTCTGTAAAAAGCTGTCAAAATACTTGAAAAGGGTAAATTCAAGTCGAGTTTTTCAAAGCTGGTTAGATGTTAAGTAGATTTCCGTGTCCAAAGAAAAACAACAGATTTGGTGAAGGGTCTGGAGTACGAGTCTTATGAGGAGCTGCTGAGGGAACTGGTGTTGTTTAGCCTGGAGGAAAAGACTGGAGGTGGGACCCTGTCATTCTCTACAACTACCTGAAATGAGACTGTAGCAAGGCAGGGGTCGGTCCCTTTTCCCAGGTAAAAAGTGACAGGAAAAAAGGAAATGGCCCCAGGTGGGGCCAGGGGAGGTTTAGATTGGATACTAGGAAAAATTTCTTCAAAGACTCACCAAGCACTGGAAATGCCCAGGGAAGTGGTGGAGTCACCATCCCTGGAGATATTTAAAAGATGCATAGATATGGCATTTGGGGACGTGCTTTAGTGGTGGATTTGGCAGGATTTACTTTATGGTTGGACACAATGATATTACAGGTATTTTCCAACCTAAATGATACTTTGATTCTAAATAAGGAAAATTCATAAAGGTTGATGAAAAAACCCTTATATTTTAAAAAATAAAGATATAGTTTTATCTTCATCAATAAGACTATGACTAATCTATTTGTCAATACTTGAAGTAATAGTTCAGGCTGTGGTGTAAGAACTTCAGTCCCCATATCCCTCACAGCACACTAATTTTGGATCATTAATTCAATGGAGGATTGAATGTAACAGGTTACAAGAAAAAAATACGTTATCATTCAAAACAGAATAAAAATACTGTAATAAATAGCCCCAAAATACCTGCCTGAAAACAGGTTGCTCACAGTCCTTGAGGTAATTTTAATGTCTTTCCCTTCATGTGTTGAAATGTCTGGCTCTAAACTTCTTGTTCCTTTCATTGGTGCAGGCTTACCTAAATGACCTATCTTTGAAGAAAATTTACTAGAAATTACCTAGCAAAAAGATAACTTTTTTTGTGTTATACTTTGCTACTGTTCTCAAAATGTTGAAAAATTATTCTTCCCAATGTTTATACAGTCTTTTCAGAGAAGAGCTGTCAGAGTGATATCGCTTACCATTTTTATCTAGAAGTCTGCTTGTATGAACAAAGGGGTTGTCAGAACCAATATATTTTCCAAGAGGAATATTTATCCCCTTTTTTTCCCCTGAACTATGAACATTGGACTTTTTTCCTACCTCTCAGAAATTTGAGTGAGGTCCATCTTGTCTAACTATAGCTATTTGTAAGTTTCATTCTTATATTTCCTCTTAAAAATATTGGCCTTGGGTAAGTCCAAGGATTAATCTGATTTTGTGTTCTTTTATCTCTCAATGGCTATAGCCACCTGCTTGATAAGAGTAAAAACAGGGACAGTCATATAGAATCATAGAATGGTTTGGGTTGGAAGGAACCATCTAATACAACTCTGCCGTGGGCAGGGATGGTTTTCACTAGATCCAGTTGCTCAGAGCTCCACCTTACCTGAACCCTGAGTATTCCACTAGCTTCCAGATGTTTTCCACTTAGACAATTTCCAGAGCTTGATGTGATTTCTGGGTTATTAACCCCTAATAGATACTTCCTCCAAGCACTTGTCCATTTCCTCCTAGAGACCATGCAACTTTTAATCACTCACAACATTGCTTATCAGCAAGTTCCTTGGTTCTGATTCCAATCCCATTAAATTTCTGTTTTTTTCTGTTTTATAATGGGCTTCTTAGATTAATTTCATGCCTGTAATTCTTGTATTTGAAGAGGCTGCATGCACTGTCTTCTTTTGCCATGGCATTCACGATTTTAGGATTTTTATATGCCTATCTCCTCCATGTCCTCCATCTCCATGTCATCTATTTATGTCATCTGTTGTGGGTTAACCTTGTCTGGCTGTTGGGTGCTCGCCAACTTGCTCTATCATTTCCCTCCCCTAAAAAGGACAGGGGAGAAAATTGAAGAAAAAAAAGGTCTTCAGTAGAAATAAGGACAGGGAGAGATCATACTTCAGTTTTTGTCATGGGAAAAACTTAATTTGACTTAGGGAAATTATTCATTTATTGTCAATTAAACACAGTAAGATAGCAAGAAATAAGAGAAAATCTAAAAACTCCTTCTCCCCCTCTCCCTTTTACCCTCAGGCTTAGCTTCCCTCCAGGCATCTCTACTTTTTCCCCTGTAAGCAGAGTAGGGATATGGGGAATGGGGTTTTCAGTCAGTTTGTTATGCATTGTCTCGCTGGTCCTTTGTCTTCAAGCATGGGGTGACTCCCACGGGATACAGTCCTTCATGAACTGCTTTCCACAGGCTGCAGTTCTTAGTGAACACCTTCCACTGGGTGCAGTCCTTCAGGAACAGGCTGCTCCAGTGAGGGCCCCCCTTAGGGTCACAAATCTTGCCAGAAAACCTGCTTGACCTTGAGCTCTTCTCTCCATGGGTCCACAGGTCCTGCCAGGACCCTGCTCCAGCATGATCTTCCCATGGAGTCATAGTCTCCTTTGGGTACTCCAGCTGCTCTGGCATGGGGTCCTCCAGGTATCTGCCCCATCATGGATCTCCATGGAGTGCAAGGGTTCACCATGGGCTGCGCCATGGGCTGCAGGAGAATCTTTGCTCTGGTTCCCGGAGCACCTCCTCCCTCACACTCTCAGTGTCTTCACAGCTGCTTCTCTCACATATTCTCACAGTTCTCTCCCAGATGCTGTTTCCCAGCAGTTTTTTTCCCTTTCTGGAATACAGTACCCCAGAATCACTACCATTATCACAAGCAGGCTCAGCCACCAGAGGCAGGTCTGTCTTGGAGGCAGCTGGCGTTGGCTCTGTCAGACACAGGGGAACCTTCTGGCATCTTCTTAGAGAAGCCACCTCTGCAGTTCACCCTGCTACCAAAGCTTTGCCATGGGAACCCAATACATATGGCCAGCCCACCAAGTCACAGCTTGTGTGGAAGCTATTCCCTGCCTTTGACTGCTCACTGGTTTTTCCTGGATATTTCCTTTTCTGCAGCATAACCTCTTTGAGAAGAGGGAATATGAACAATGTGGTGTTCAAGATATGGGTGAACCACAGACCTGCAAACATTCACTTTGCTCTTTATATAATTTTCGGTTATTTTCCTATAAATTCTTACTACTTGATTCTTTCTGATTGTTACTGAGATGGCAGGTCCATAAAAATAACTGTCATAATCAATAATGTCCCTGTGAAATTAGTAGTTTTCCAAAAAAAGTGTTTTTTCAAGGCTTCTTTGCCAAAATATCCCATTCTCTATCTTATTATACCTTAGGTTTTAATTAAACATGTATTTAGTGAATACTTGGGATGAAAATTAGTCATAGTACAAACTTGAAAATAAAAAGAATATTGAAGTCATTTGCATGCCTCTTGCTTGTGTAAGCAAGTTCTACAAGTGTTACTTTTCCCCCATGTATTAATTCAACTTTTATCACACAGTAAAAAGGAGAAAAGGGAGAAATTCTCATGAAAAATGAAAAGAAACCCATAAATTTGCCTGTGACCAAGCCAAATGTGTGCCTAACATCCTGATTAGGATACATTTACTGCCACCCTGAACCTATAAGAAGCTCCTAGCAAGCCAGCTGATGCTTGGTATGCCAGCCAACTGGGTCTAGGGATGCTATAATGAGTCTCAAGTTTTATTTTTCCCTAGGGAAATATAAATCCCACATGCATTCAGCTGCTGTATTTCTGATACACGTGTTTGCATAGAGAAGATAATGAGATATTTAAAAGTGGCATGATACATTACCCCATAAAATTTATGAGCAAACCATGCATCACACTCTAAGAGAATCAAGAAATTAATCAGTCACAAAGCACCCCTTCTTGCTTCTGAATTCTAATTTCTTAGATGCGCTGTGAGAAATGTAAACTATTAAGAAGTCAAAAGTAAACATTCTGCAATAACACGTGATTTTTCCATCTGATTTGAAAACTACCTAATAGAAAAATTTAAGTGCTTATTTTTTTTCATTAAATAACACAGGTGAATGACACAGTCAGAAGTGCAAAACAAAAGAAAAAAATCCACAAAAAGGGCATATTCAGGAGATTTTGTCAGGGAGAAGAGCTATCCAAAACCATGAAGGTGTACAACTTAGGCAGGAAGCCTTTCTTAGTGAGTTATACAGGCTACAGGATTATCTTTCAGAAGTGTCTTTCAATAACTTGTGAAGAACTGTTCAAGGACTGGAATAGATGGATGACTGGAGAAAGCATACCTCCGCTATTACAATATAATAGCCAGAAACTTGGCAGAAGCCGTTGGACCTGAGAGCTAATTTCACTTTCGGGCTGCTCCAGAGGCAGTATAAGTATTACTCGTTCCTTGCCTGGAGCTGGCTATAATTCAGTCTTAGACAAGATATACTCAGAAAAGATGTGTGTTTCAGAAGCTTGCAAAGTTCAGAAATATTCATATCGGAGAGATACTCCACACTGATGCAGTGCCTACTTTAAGCAAACCTACAGTCTATCAGCTAAAAATACCCTCAGATACTTCCAGTGAGATGGAAATTATATTGAAGAGACTGTTCTTCAGTTCATTGATTCTGCTAGGTTTTGGGTTATCTGTAATCCTTAAACATTGACTAATGTCACAGAAGGAACGATTAATTGTATCAGTTAAGGCTTGGAAGATGCTTGGTTGTGAAGGAAAAGGACAAAGTAAAAGCAAGCCAAAACATGAACTGGACCCAGTCAATTAATCAGTTTTGTCCTATTACACCCTTTACAAAGAGATTTGCTTCCTGCTCCTTTATCACTGTTATTTCATTCTCGTTTTTTTTAACTTTTGGACTAAATGACTATTGAAAATCTTAGCAAACGCATATTAAGATTTTTGAAATTTTTATTTCCGAAGGAAAAGTCATGGCTTGACCAATTTATTTCAATTTATGTATTATTGATTCAATTTATTTTTATTTCTTATTGAAAAACAAGAAATCAAGAAAACAACAATAAGGAAAAATATTTTAAAAATTACTTGGAAGCGAGCATCAGCTATATAAAAGACATGACAAAAACTTGAGCAAATTACTGTCAGGCACAATGTTCATCTGAATAGTGATGAACTTACATCTTTTTTAAGAGTTTCACAGTCCCTCCTGACCCCTGAACTGGAGAATAAAAAGCAGAACACAAGTTCCTCCAAGCTTCAGAGATCCCCATTGAGAAAAGGAATGAATTTTAGATTTACATTCAGAGGCATCTAATTAAGTAGTGAAAATGACATTCGTGTATATAGTACCCATTCAATTATACATGTACTCGGAAGCATGTGTGTTCTAATTTTGAATGTGAAATGTAAGTTTTTAATAGTGCTAGAAGGCTCAAATGTATATTAGAATGACTTTTTAAACAATATTCTTTATTCCATTTAAGGAGAGAAAATTGCTAATCCATTTGCTTCTTTATTTCTGATTTTTTATTAAAAAGGGATAAATTACACAAATAGTGTTACATTTGAAACAATTCTCAGCCACAAATAAATTGAGTGGAAAGTAAAGATTAACTTCTGGTGGAAACAAGAGAAAGAAAATTAGGCCTTAATCTGCACTATAGGAGAGGAAAAGAAAAAGTAAATTACAAAAATAATTAATATGATAAGGGACAAGATTTTTCTGACAAGTACAAAGTTAGCTTAAAACTGAGGTAACAAATCTCAGTGTCTATGACTTAACTATTTTAGATTCCCTCCAGTTTGAAACAACTATGGAAATGAATATATTTCTGTCTTTTCATCTCAGCTTTTATTCACCTGCATACTTATGCCCACAGTTCAGGAACTATTCCCCTCAGTCCCAACAGGTCGCTGTATCCCTCATCCATTTCTTATTAGAATTTTTCGTGTTAACTCCCATCTTCTCTAAATCAACAAGTTTTGTGTAATGTTATTTAAACACTTTTTTCAGAATAATATTGCAAGATAACTATTAAAGTAGCTCATCTTATAATAATTAATTTTCTAGGGACTGACTACTAAAGGATGATGTTCAAAGTTATAAATACTTTTTCTTTTTCCTTAGGAGGCTTGGAGTTTTTCAAACTTGCCTTTTTTTTCAAATTATTTATTTTGCAAGGAGTTATGATTCCCTCCCTCAGCAAGATCAAAAATTCACCCTTGTTCTCAAGATTGTGTTTTACTGGATCTCTCCACTTACATTGCTGGTAAATGGGAAGATCAGTGCTTTGCAATACCCCTTCCCAGAGAGGCAAGGACTGCCTGTGAAGTTTGAATGGCATCACTATATGCAAGGCAAAAGAAACAAACAAAAGAGATTTCCAACCCAAAATTTTGCTTTCAACTAGCACCATTTTCTCCTCTTCTCTCTGACCTTTTCAAAATCAAGATAAAGATTACTTTAAATGAGGTGTACAAAATTACAAACACCAGCTAGTTTTCCTAGTAGTTTCCTTTGGGGAAGACTTCTATTTGAAAGAAGTGACTCATTAATATCTGTACTTTTCAAAGGACAAAAATGCCTTCACTGTACTTCCCTCAAGCACTGCTCTACTTGCCTTCTGTAGCATCAGATTCTTGCTGGCAACAGTAGCTAGTTTTTTCTTCAGGACTGGATTATCCTGTGAGACCCTTACCCTCTCTGAAAACAGGTATCAGGTTCCACAGAGAAAATACAAAAGCATAAGTAGACTTATTTCTATAAACCGCAGCAGAACAGCATATTTCTGGAAAGTTCTAAAATAAGCTAACAAAGCCAAGAAATTAAAAGCAGAACTATCTCTCCTCTTTTTGAAACAACTGGGGGCAGCTAAGCTCATTCCTCAAGCTGGAGATTTGCTCAAGCCACCATGCTTGCACCTGGGCAAACTGTCAGATACTGGGTTCCCTGAGACAGTCCAGAGGGAGAAAAAACCTCATACATTCAGCCTTCCACAGTCAGAGGTGGCACAGTGCAGCCCAAAAGGGACAGCAAGGACTAGGAAACCTGAATTTGGATTCTAGCTGTGCAAATAATACCAGCCCTTGCTCAAGAAAATGAAATAGCATCCAGGTTTCGGAGACCTGTGTACAAATCAATCAAGTGAACAGAAAGAACAACCACAGTTTACAGGAAGAAGACACTGCTGTGGAATTACTGTACCTGCACCAATGGTCAACTAATGCTCAACCCAAACCCACAGCTGCTAACTCTCGTGTGAAGACACCTAAGCCCCCATTGGCACAGCAGTGTGGGGACATCCTGTGTGCCAGGAAGAGTGGCTGCTCACAACCAGACTACCTGTCTATGGTTTGCTTTTCTGTTGTTCATGGGATTTGTGGAAGCAGGTAGGGAAGTCAGGCAGACACGCTTCAAGATGGCGAAGAAGAAAGTTTTTATTTACAAGAAGTTCTTTTCATACACAGTAATAAACAAGTGTCTATTCGCCAAAGACAATCCACCCCCAAAGACCTATTGGTTATGGCTTGTACACCTCTAACACAAAACACATAGATTACAAGAAGTACAGTTTATCTATATTCTCCATGAGAGAGAAAGGAAAATTCTAAAACAGTGCAACTACACCTGTCTAATGAGAGATTCTGCCAGTCTCCCATGGGGTTCTTCCCACATGAACAGTGTGCTTCCCATCCAGGTTATTGCTGGGGCAGCAGGGACTCACTGCACCTTGCCATGAAAACAGCCACCTGGAAACCTTCACTCCTGGCTGCTCCTCACAGTTTCCCCTTGAACCTTTGTCACAGATTTTATTTCTCCATGCTCTGAAGAAACTTCTTTCCTACACTTTCATGCCCTGAATAAAGAATACCCAAATCAGCTTCCTCATGCGTTTTAGCAGTGCTTGCACGGAGTTTCTACTTCAAATGTGAGAACAGGATGCCCTGACAAAACAGCTCCACATCCCAAGCCCAAGCCCAGAGTCTGCCACCATAACTGTTTGGATTAAAATAGAAAGCATTACTGAATGTAGACAAAAAAGGCAATGAAGTATAGATTGCTAAGGTCAGAAAGATTCTGCAAATGGGTCATCACTTACAGTACAATCATTTACATTTACAGTACTGACACTAAAACCAATGCTCTAACTGCAATATCAGTGTGCTTCTCAATGTTTTTTAAAGAAAGTTTTCTTCCAAAATGTTCACAGGAAGGTGAATTCTCAGCATGGGGTAATATGTTCAGAAACCTCCTTGAAAGGCTTCCTAAACATACAAAGTAATACTAAGCAGCACAGATCTAATGGAATTTGATGTGGTTATAATTACAGCTTAAACTTATTTTCAAATGAAAATTAAGCACTTTAATTCCTACTGTTCCCTGAATAAAATTTTTCATTTCATGAATAGAAGCCTTGGACCCTTCACTCAGGATTTTCTCAACTTACTTAGAGCACCTATAAACTTTCACCCTGTCCACTGTGTAAATTTTTATAGTGCACTGTAATTTCTATACTGTTTTGTATGAACACACCAAACTTTTCAATTAAGATATAAGGTATTATATCAGTTACACACATATATATATATTATCTAATATATATATTATCTTCAAAAGAAGAAGCTTACAGAAGTGGAAGAAACTCTTAAAGAAATTAATAAAAACAGTAGCTTCACTGATCAATATTGTTAAGTGAGAGAAATGTGTGGTCATAAATAAGAGAAAGCAGAAGAAGTCTTCCAAGCTACCAACATATTTGCACATCATATAACTTGACCTATGATAATAAATAACCTGCTGCATCTCCTTGCCTTTATTGAAGTATGTAGGGGAAATTTCTTCCTCAAATAAATAGCTGTGCCTGTGAATAGTGGGATACTGCCTACAAGGTAATATTTTACAGTTTCATCTGACCTCCCTGTTTTCCATCATGCTGTGTACTTTCTATCATTACTGCTTTCCGAGAACTTGGACGAAAGGTCAGGACACTTTTGTCTAGAAGCGAGCAAATGAATAATTTATTTACATGTATTTAGTTCTTTAAGAAATGCCTACTGATTTTGTCCAAATATAATGTTATGCATGAACATGTTAATATTAATCTTGATTTCCACGTCTGAGTTCTACCTGTTCAATTGCTGTCCTAAAATGTATTTGTTATCTTAAAATGACAACCCAGTTCACAACAAATTAATTCACATTACTAAAACAGAATATAGATAGTGTTATTAGGTGAGGACTAGAAACACAGTGAGTGAAATTTCCAGCCAAATTTCTTTTGACCCATATCACACTCTCAAGTCCAGGAAATGAAGTCCATACTCGACTCTTATCAGCACTCCTTGGAATCTGGCAGCACAAGAGGGTAATCCTGCAGCGGTGCCACAGTGTCAGCGCCCTGTCAGCCGGGGTCTTGCAACCACAGAACAGAGCCCTTGTCTGCCTAGGGATAATATCTAAAATAAACTCAGCAAAGCACAAATGAAGGGCTAATAATCTCTATCGTAGAGAGTACACCCTCTGGCAGTTTGATGCTGCACTGAAAATCAGAAGTGTGGCTCTTTGGTCAGTGCCAACCCCCTGAAATATTCATAAAACTCTGCATAGTCTATTGCTTCTACGTATGAAATTGAAAGAAAGTTAGTACTTTAAAAGAAAAGCTACAGATAAAAAGTATCAGGGTGGGAGAAACGAAAGTAAACAAGTTCAGGTGTTTAAATTTTTATTATTTACTTATTTTGCCTATTTCTGCTTTTCCTTCTTTATCAGCATTTTTTATTCTAAGATGCTAAATAGACCTTCAGCTCTGGGTTTCGTTTCTCCATCTGATTCATCTACCCAGGATCTATGAAGTTGGCAGCATGCTATATAATTTCTCTCTACTTATTTCTTCCCCCTGCAGGTTTACAATAGTGAATTTACTGCAGCATAGAAAATATCATTCTGATCAAATTTTGAAAAATATTTCTATATACTTTTTAATAAGGTGATTTATTTATTCCTAGTCTGTAATTTTTCTTATAATCGTCAAATCTATCCATTATCTAGCAAATAAAGGCAATTCTAGAGAGAAATGTCTTAATTCGCTAAGGAACATATTTTTATTGTAATATTTGGGTGTTATAAAGAACTGTGATTGCCTCCAAAAAACTTATTTCAAGGGGACACAATGGTATAGTTTTTTTAATGGTATACACTAGCTCTTTCTCCAAGCGCCCTTGATGGTTGCTTTCTTCCTGTCCTCTCTTTGTACAGGAGGTTCATTGAATCACAGCTTTTCTGCCTGCCTTAGTTTCACCCACTCGTTATCAGGAATGAATCACATCTCCAAAGCATCTCCTCCCAGCCAGTCTCCAAACAGAAGAAGCAGCCCACAGATCAGCTCCTGATTTCAGTCATGTGAGCGATTCTCCCACCCCAGCAGATGTGGGCGACCGCCTGCGGTGTGTGCGCAGTTCGGCACTTCCTGGGCGGGTACAGGTGGGCACTGGGGCTGCACAGCGCTAGGGATGCCAGGGGCGCCCGGTCCCAGGTAAGGGGAAGTCATAAACTTACAAGAGCTACCACTGTACCTGCTGAAATGTCTCTTTCCTTCCCATGCCATCTCTGCTTACTTGTGAAATGACCGCACTGCTCCCCTGACATCCAGGAATATGGTTCTAAGTCAAATTTTCTAACCCGGGTTGTATTGGCACCACCCAAAAGCAGTTGCAGTTTTCACTGTATTCACTTATGCTGCAGGTATGCTTTAACCCAATTCCTGAAAGTGACTTGGATTATTGACTGATAAATGGTTCAAAAATAGCTTGTCTATGTTTTTCTTCCTTTTTTTTCCCCCCTCAAACTTGTAAAAGCAGCTGACAACCTGAGGTTCAGATTGTCCCATATTTCAAAAGATAAATAGATGTTCTACTCATATAGAAATTACTAACTATTGTAGTCCTGAAGTCCTGGAGCTGAGTCAATTTTTTCCACCAAAGATAAAATAAATACATTCACACTAACAGCTTGACAGTTTTTTATTATTTTTACTTTATGCACATGGTGTTTTTTTTTTTAAAGAGCCTTTATTGCCCAGAACTTTCA
Source organism: Pardalotus punctatus (assembly GCA_013400915.1). NCBI lineage: Eukaryota > Metazoa > Chordata > Aves > Passeriformes > Pardalotidae > Pardalotus > Pardalotus punctatus. The sequence continues at coordinate 40,360 of VZTX01020993.1, read as the reverse complement.
TTCCAGAGCCCATTCTTTATGATATCATGTCAAATAAAGTAACAGAAAGAACACACTAGGATAGGAAAGCAGAAGAGGAGAGGGAAAGAGCAAGTAGGGGAAAAAAAATGAGGCTCAGGAATGCAGTGCCATGTTTGAATCATGGCACTAGTGATGGGTGAACTTTCTCTGAGGAGAGAGGCAGGCTGAGAGCAGTTTGCAGACCAGAGCTTGAAAAGAAATGTTTGTACCAACTAGCTTTGAGATTCTAAGTGCCTCAATATGAGTATGTCATTTTGGAATATAATTTTCTCAGGTTTTTTGTGAGTTCAAGTATAATTGAGAAATCCTCCAAAATCAGTGTTCATCTCTCTTGACCAGAAAGCCAGTGTGTTTCCCCGTGTTAAATATCTAGAACCTGGCTATCCTAGCTGAGATATTCACATACTTAAGTTAAAAAACAATATTTCAAAGGACTGACCACAACTGACTGACTACAACTTTAGAACACACCTAGTTAATATAAGCATCACCACATTATATGAGTATGTATTATTCGGATTGCACTCTTGAAAACTGTGTGAAGGTTCATAATGCATCCCAACATCCTGATGTTACTGGATTAAGGCACAAAAGTGGAGCAGGACAGCAGATCTAATCTCAAAAAAAGATTTAATACCTTTGACAGAAAGAGCAAAAATTGTGACAGGTGAGTAAAGGAACAACAACAAAGGATACAAAAGAATAAAATAAATTGTATCTTATATTTGATTAATTTTTCTCTGGTTTGAGGGTCAGAGGAGAGGTAGAAGGAGACTTTACATGGGAAAGAAAACTGTGGAAGAAAGTAAACTAAGTGGATGAACACTCTTCACTAGTAGCCTTTCATCATTCCTCAGAGCCACAGACCCATTAGGGCAGTGAGGAATCTCCTGCTTTTTGAGTGCTGTCCCAGTAAGACTCGGCAGAGAGGTGGATGTCGATTTACTACCACACCCACCACCTTTGGCCAAATCTTGAGCAAGTCCTGGGAGATACGTGGTTTGTACTGCTGCCTATTTCCCTCCTATCTGAGATTCTCATTTTGACATGCAAGGCCATCTCTTTCACTGGACAACATTTCTATGAACTTGTGACAAATGAGGTAACTCAATAATAGTCTCAACAGCCCAATCCTGCTACAGGTTCACCGCATCACAGAGCAGCTGATGAGACCATGTGTTCTGCCTACATCTTTCCAGCACCTGAGACAAGAATGGCTTTTTCTATTTTTACTGCTTTCTTCTAGTACATTTTGTCTTAAGAAAGAAAAACTATAAACCAGCAGCACATCTCAACTAACTTTTTCTCCTTCATCCCTTCCCCAGTACCTAAGAGAATGGTCATTAGTTCTAAATATGGTAAAAGGCATTCAAGCAGGACTTTTACCCATAAAAAACAACAACAGCAAAAGCCAAACAAAATCAAAACCAGAACAAAACAAAATCACACACTTTCTAGAAAAAATAAAAGGAAGTTTAAAAAGAAAACAAAACCACAAAAATGGAAGTCAGTTCCTGTTTAACTTTACCATTACTTGCCTTTACCTGTTCCCCTGTTTCTCATTTATCCTGCACAGATAAAGACGTGCTAATATGAACAAAAAAGCCCATGGTACCCATGATGCCTACAGCAGCATGTAGCCCCTGTAACAAGAACAGCTCTGTAGAACAGAGAAGCTGGCTCTAGGGACTTCACATCTACTAAAAGGTGGATATAGGTACACTCCCAGTTATTCAAAACTGGAAATTATCTCTGAGTTCATTACTGACAGTGAGAGACACACTTTAAATGCCTTTAATTCTCTATGTTTATTTATAGAAACCCAATGTAACTCTGTCTTTTCCTCTATGTATTAAAGTGTTACACTATTATTAGTAACACCAAACAAATATTATATGGATTTCAGGGTTACCTGTTTTCGCAATGAAATCACTAAAGTAGTGACATCATATTTATGACCCTGTACAAGCCTTCCCATCTTTACAGCATATTCAGAGAAGACAACTCTGATGCTAAACTAGTTCAGCTTAGAAAAACCTCACACATCAACTGTTTTGTTGGGGTGGAGGTTTGAATCTCTCTGCAGCTTCTTCTTTGAGATATCTTTGCCTACACCTTGCTCCTGGATCAATATTTCGCTTCTGCATTTGCTGGATACATACTTTGTGTTCATTTCTCCATAGGTGCATTCACACATATTTGTGAATATTCCAAAATATTCACACATTTCCAAAAAAATCACATTCTTTAATATATACACCAAACAACTGAAGAGGATTTCTAATTAAGGTGTCTGTGTTAATTATTATTTTGTAACTGTCAAAGTTACAAAATATTACAACCAGCACGTATTGCAACAAGCCTTTCCAAACATGTCATGCCCTGCTTGTTTTGGACCTCCATACTCAAGTGGTATTGAAGATTCAGGTTACTAAATCAACTGTAGCATTTAAGAGAAAAAGGCAAAAGTCTAAACAAATATTTAATTTTAAAAAAATGTACGGCAGAAGGAAGGAAATGGCAGTTGGGTAAAACAAAATTTTCATGATCAATCTTTACATGGAAGTGGAACCTACTTGGCAATTGCCCATCTCCAGGCTTGCCATCACTGGTGGGGAATTTTTCTTACCAAAAGAAGTTAGGTTTTCTCCAAGCTTTCATGCTGTTTTGCTTAAAGATCAAGAAGAAAACAAAACAAAGCTGTCTCTAGAGGGAGATCTGGTTTTATGCTCTTTCAATCTGCACTGTACATTTGTGACCAATCTACAGGATAATACAAAGATCAGCCCAAATCTTAAAGATCAGCTCAGCTTACATAAAATTACCACTGGAAATCCTTATATCAGAATATGCTAAAATTTCAAATAACAAATATTTGAAAATAAGAGTGGTCAAAAAAGGAATGTATAAAATTGCAATTCAGTGTTTTCTTTGCAGGCAAAATACATCAGTCATTAACTGCACTTTCATTTCCATACATGAGAGTTGGTACTTACTATTAGCAAACTTATTTAAAAAAAATATGCAGGGAAAAAAAAAAAAACCACCCTTTGCTACTCCCATGCAAGGACATCATGAGAACAAGAGGTGGAAGGCAGACAGATGAACAAAGAGGTAGAACTCGGAGGCTATCAAAGAAGATTGCGACATATAGATGGCCCCATGATCAAGGGCTGGGCTTAACCACTGACACTACTGCACAGGTTATTCATCAATGCGAAACAAGCACTGCAACCGAGCAGGCCAAGGACTTAAAACCTCTCTGGTAATGGATGAGGATGGCTGAAATACAAATATGGGGAGGTTTGGCAGATTGACTGTATCACATTTCTTCAAACCCTCCAAGCCATTCCCAGATGCAGCCACCAGATGGCTGGAAACATATCCCATGCCCCATGCCACCACCAAGAACACTACCTGGGCCTTGAAAAACAAGTTTTACATTGACATGGCAACCCAAAAAGAATTGATTCAGACAAGGGTACTCAATTCCAAAATAACCTCATAGACACCAGGTCCAAAGATCATGGCATTGAGTGGGTATATCACATCCCCTGTCACACACCAGACTTTGGGAAAATCGAGTCATACAATGGACTTTAAAGACAGGAAAAAATATATTGAAAATGTTGAGACCTAGCCATGATGGAAATGGTATGGAATAAGGGGTGGGTATTGTCATGGTTTCAGCTGGAAGAGAGCTAATTTTTTCCCTAGTAGCCAGTACAGTGCTGTGTTTTGGATGTAGGATGAGAATAACACTGATAACACACTGATGCTTTAGTTGTTGCTAAGAAGTGTTTACACAAAGTCAAGGCCTTTTCTGCTTCTCAACCCACCCCACCAGTGAGCAGGTTGAGGGTGCAGAAGAAGCATTTCTGTCCTGTTAAATAGTCTTTATCTGAGTCCTAGAATTTCACATTTTTTTCCCCACAAATTTCTCACTCATCCCACTGGGATGGTGAGTGAGAGAGCAGCTGTGTAGTGTTTAGCCACCCGACAGGTTAAAACATTATACCATTTCAGATCTAAGATGACTCATATTCAGCTACACATCATTACAGACCTGCCAAAGTACATATAATTTGAAATTCCTCAGAATTGCATGTCTTCTACTTCCCTTCAACTTACATCCTTTGAGTTTAAAAAAAAAAAGATCAAAAATCACTAAGAAAACCAAGGATATTCTGAGACAAACACTCAACACCGATAGTTTCACTTCTATGTTTAAACTTGCTAAACTTGTAAACCACTAAAAATAGCACCTTCCTATGCAAAAAGAAAGAAAAGAAAAAAATCCTTACTTGGTTTCTCCTAAAAATATAAAAATCATTTAAAAAAAAAAATTGAAGAGTGGCTTGCAATGCACCACCTACAGGAAAGATGGAGAGAGGCTATTTTCAAGAATATGTAGTGAGATGACAAGGGGGAATGGATTTAAACTGAAAGAGAGTAGGTTTAGATTAAATATTAGGAAGAAATTATTTACTGTGAGAGTGGTGAGGCACTGGAACAGGTTTCCCAGAGCACTGGTGGATGCCCCATCCCTGGCAGTGTTCAAGGCTAGGTTGGATGGGGCTCTGACTAACCTGTCTAGTGAAAGGTGTCCCTGTCCATGGCAGGGGGTTTCAAACAAGATGATCTTTTAGGTCCCTTCCAACCCAAGCCATTCTATGATTCTGTGATTTTCATTTAATTAATCTTCTGCAAATGTCTGACTGCCTTGTGTAGAAAGATTCTATCTGAAACACTTCTGATGCCTGTGAATACTCTTCACAATCTCGTCAGAGGTCTGTGGGGCTCTGTGGCCTTAGCTGAGGCTCCCTTTGAAACACAAAAGCATCTTCTGTATGGAGGTACAGAAACCTTGATGGTCCAGTCCACTCCTGGGTTTGTAAGAGACTAATAATGTTGTTAAAACTTGTACCACTTAACCACCTCTTAAGGAAGAGTGATTGGAGTGCATTTCTAGCTTTCCATTTCTTCTCTTCTAGAGGTGAGGTGTGCTACATGACCCACCATAAAAAATGCAGGAAAGAAAATAATGAAATGCTCTTTACTGTGTGTAATAAGTGGTTTATTCATACAGTTATGGAAAACATTTTGAAACAGCTAAGATTAAACACCACAGGAAGCTGCTGAGGTACATTATTTATCAATATGATCTGTACCAGTACTTGGCTCCCTCATCCTGCAAGTAATTTCCACTATGCAGTTCTTTACCAGGCACTAATTGGTAGCTCTGTAGGTACTCTTACAGTATATTTTCCTTTGCCTTCAAAAGTCAAACAGTGAAAAATAATGTTCCTAGGCTGATATTTTTATCTTATTTTTATTCCTTAAGGAAAGACTACTGGAATAACTGCTAAAATTTGAAACATGACATGTGGTCCTAATAGACTACTAATTTTAGATTTTACTTCATGTAATAAGAAAAAGGGTTTTCATTTGAATAAAGATGATCACGTTCATTGCTTTTGCAAGTGTAGCAGAAAATTTGTTTTAGTGTTTAGGGGAATATGTTTTGAATTTGGTTTTACAAACATTTTAATATTGCAGTAACTTTAGACATATTTTTCTGTAACTTAATGGTGCTTGCCTGTCAAATTATCAATGATTACTCACTCATTTCAGGTGTGATTCACAACCAACAAGTAAAATCCCCTTGCAACATGATATTTTCTGACAACATCTATTTACAGATACAAATGTGCTGCTGTTCAAAGGTGATGAAAAACACTTGTGTCCTATAAATGCCTAAGCTAATAACTTTTGTACCTTGAAGAAAGCAAATTTTAGACTTCTTGAGAAGGTCATCCTGATGAACACCAAGGGAAGAGACGCTTCATAGGTTACAACAATAAAACTCTTCTGCAATTTACTGAGGTTTCTTTTTCAGCAGACCTATGATCTGTTGCTTACATAAAGTCTGGGAAGCAAAGAATTTAATGATTAAGTGTTTTAGGAAGGAATTATGGGATGCTTTCCAGTAACACAGCCATCCAGAATTATTGCTTTGCTTTGGTGTTTTACTTCATTTCCAACAGCTCAAGGTTAGAAAATCTGTTACACAAAGAACAGTGTTTGCCAACAACTGGTATACAACAGTTCAGATTTTACTGTTACCTCTCCTGCTCAGAAAAGGACATAAAACTTAGAATCATAGAATCATTAAGGTTGGAAGAGACCTCCCAGGTCACTGAGTTCGTTCAGCTATCTCAAATTTGTATGATGTTGTCTATAGAAATTCTATAGTTAAGAACTGAATTTTAAGCATCTATGAGAAAAGAGCAAATGAAGGTAGAAGTCTGCAAATTTGGAAGGGATTCTAACATCATGTCAGACTGCAATCTTATACTACAGGTTGGGTAGAGTTCCCCCAAGAACCACAGACGAATATTTGTAGGAATCCTTACATTCTCTCCACTTTGTCAAAATCCACACTGAACATGATGTGAGACCTTGGGGATGTAAAACATAGATGGATACACTACTTGCATACACTTCTAGGCTTGATGGCTCATATGCTGGAGTTACAACCAAGGACTTGATGCTAACTTTTTAAAATCAGGCTCATTTCTTCACAAATGTCCAAAATCTATTAGGAATTACATCATAGGGCAGGGAAAACTAGTAATATATAGCTATTATATATATGTAACCCCATTATTTTTGGTTTATTCATCCCCAAACACAATTTCTAAAAGAAGAAATTACAAATACACAGTAATGACCTGAATCTATTTTCTCCCCATTCATCTGTATAGGAGAAGATTTAAGTGCTTGTCTGAGCACAGCTATGTCACAGGATGCGATACTCCTCCCTGGACGCTGCCTCAGTACCAAAAAAGTTTGTTTTGATCACGCATCCACAACAACTAAGGCAGAAAAGACCAGTTCTTGTACTCAACAGCCTCTTGATTGGCTGCATCAGCTGTGCATGAGGGCAGGGATGGGGACAGAGGAAGTAGAACATTCTGCTCTCTCAACAGCCACCAGCTGGCACTTACAAGCTTCTGTCCTCATTCACAGTATGTCCACACAGTGTTAACTCAAGGCCACCAGCTTTGCCAGAGCTTCCTTCCCTTTTTATGCCTTTTTTTCCTCCCTGTCCATACCCTCACATACCTGTAGGATGTTGAGGAACCTGCACATTAGAGCACCTTAACTCCCTACAGTGTCTTCATTTTTTAATTCTCAAGACCACAAACGTGCATGCTCATGTCATTCATGCCAAGGGTACTTGAAAAACGGATTCAGCCTCTGATCCCCCTACAGGAGATGAGATACGTGAGCACATCCTTGAAGCAAGAAGCACTTCTACGCCTTTACAATGCTGCTACACCTTAGCATTTCTGTACTTTGCAATGCTTGTAGGAAAACGTTCCCTTCAAGCATTAGCCATCTGGCAACGTTTGCTTATTAAATCTTTTTGCATGCCTCAAAGGACAGCTGTGGGCAGATCTAAGGCAGAAACAAAATACACCAGATTAGGCCCTTGGTCTTTTTATATTTTGTTTATTTTAATGCAGAGTAGGGAGAAGGGAAATACTCAGCATAAAATTGCCCCGTATTTTGGTAGCATGTACCTTTCCTACACATTTTGAAATCTGTGCTTTCAAAACACTCAAATGTAGATTGCAAACTCAATAATCAGAAAGGAATTACCCAGCCAGCCTAAGTATAACTACAACTCTAATATTCAAATCAACTCAAAGTATCTTAAATTGTTCATCACATTGTAGCCAAACCTGACACCTGAGAATAGGGTGCTGTCTTACTTGAGGAATACTTGTATGACTAAACAACCATGTGCTTGAATTCAAGTTTCAGAATCAAGCCAATAGCTGGCAATTTATTCTATTTCACAGATTCTTGTATTTGGAAAACACAGTTGCAATTTCTTTTCTTCATCCTTCAAAAGATATAAATTCACTCAGAAGAAAACAATGTCAGGCTTAAGGGAAGAAAAGCAACCCAGTAGTGGATTTATGATTTTGTTGTTTGGAAGGCTGCTAAACTCAAGCTCCCTGCCTCCCTTTTTATTTTTATGTGAGTACATAAGGAATTTCTGTCAGAACAATCAGTCAGAGAAACATTAAATGCTATACTCAATGGAATGTATCCAGTAAATAATCACACTGGAATCAGTTTATCTCCAAGAAATTGAAGTATATGGGCTCCAGCTCTTAAGTAAAATACTTTCTTTTGATTGAAATGAAGTGAAGACACCACCAATTCCAAAGATAAATCTCTCTCTTTTCATCTATTCTGCCTCTCCATACCCAGTACTTATTAATATTGATGCTCAAACTCTGGAAAAACACACTTTACAGATTAAGACAGCTCAATCCCTCACTTCCCAATTTAAAAATCTTGTCTGAACACACAAAAATTTATATATTACCTTACATTCTGTGAAAGCTAAATATAATTTTATTTCTGTTCAATCATGGAATCACTGAGGTTAGAAGGGACATCAGAAGGTTTATAGTCCAACCTCCTGCCCATATGAGGGTCAACTCTGGGCTACAACCAGGTCACTCAGGACTTCACCCTAGTACATCCTGAAACCCTGCAAGAATGACACTGCACTACTTCTACGGGCACATCCTGTCCCATTGCCCAAGTGTCCTTCTGAGAAGGACATAGCACATAACCCTATAAAAGGATGCAATTTTCCCATTTTTCAGTCTGTGGCCACTGCTTCAGAGATCAGCTCGGACTCCTCAGTTCCCTCCTCTTGTTTGCCTACACCCTTCTGGATGGCAGCCCCACCCTCAAACATATCAGGACCTCAGTTTGTTGACAGTGCCTTCCATCTCCTCCTCCAAGTTGGCTGAACATTGACAAAGTGGTTAAACAGGGTAGGACCCAGGACAGAGCCCTGCAGTACTGCACTTGCAACTGATGTCCCGGAAGAGCACAACCACTGAACTTTAGCCTGACCATCCATTCTTCTCACCCATCTGATAATCCATTATCCAGTCTGGAATGTCCATATAGCAGTTAATTAATTAATTCTCTAATATACATTACATATATATATATATATATATATACATATATATATATACATGTAGCCTTAAACACTAAACAAAGGACTGGGGAAGTGTGTAACAAGTAAAACAATTATATTTCAGGTTAACCCTTTCTTTCCTTATATGCCCAGACTGTGTCTGAATGCAAAGATCATTTCAACTAGCATAAATTTACTCTGAATTCTCTGTTAGAAAAAATATTGTTTATTATTTTTCATATGTCTATCTTCAGTGTGATCAAAAAACAACTGGCAAAAGGGTAATAGGGGACAATCTTTTTCTCTGTTGTCCTTTGGGAAAAGGAAGTTCATGCAAAGAAATTATGTAGGCAACTCTACACTGACTGTTGTGAAAGGAACCTAATGCAATCAACAGACTAATCCTTTACATTGCCATTTTAAACTTTCATTTAAAAACAGTGCATAAGCTGAAAAGAATAATGTTATGAAATGAGAGATTCCTCAAGCAGACAGATGCAGAGTTCAAAGACACTAAAAGGGTAATCAGAGTTCAATGCTGCAAATACTCAGTACTGTAAACAGACGTGAATGTCAGGAGCTCTTTCAAGATATGAGGATGTCATAGGATCACTCCACACCTTGGAGAATAAATGTAGCAAATATTGATTTGAGCAAAACAGTTTGTAGACGAGTGTGATCTGTGCAAAAAAAAANAAAAAAAAAAAAAAAAAGGGTATTTCAAACAAACAAAGCCTGGTACACATTAATTCAAAAATAAATCAATTTTTGGCTGAGAATTTTGAAAGAAATGGGACAAGTATGGAGTAAATCTTTTTCACAGCTGAGTAATACTCTGATCAACCATGTGCTTTGTATACACGTTCTTAACTGTCAGGTCAGATGAATCAATCACATCTGAGTTCCTTCTTTTTCAAATACAGTTATTTTCCTCTTCTAGACAATGAGAAACCTTCTTAGAGGTGACTCACATACATGGCGGTAGCTGGATTTTTATGACGTGAAACTTATTCTTTCCAGGACAACTTTTAGTTTGGCAAGAAGTAGCCAAAGACCTCCACTTTGGAAATGTGTGCCCAGTCCCTGAGTACACAGTGGGCAATATAAAAACACTCGGACAATGTACAACCACATTAATGCAAGGGCAAGCCTTCAGTCAGCCTTGCTGAGGTATGCAGACCTTAGAAAAGCAGTGGGTGAAGCGCTCGGAGAGACCTCCATGAGTGGAACAGCCCTGTTCCAAATCCTAATACCAGGTAATGCCCTGAAGATCTGCTGGCTTCTCTTATTTAGATGGGTAAGGAAAGAAATCTAAGGGTCATGTATGCACACACAGATGCAATATCAGAATTACTGGATTTATACTTTCCTGGGCACCATATATTATGCAATTCTTCATTGTTAGGCTTTTATTGTTACTAACATTATTTTGTGTTGTGAATTCAGCTCTTAAATAAAGTACTATAATTGCAGGTTTAGATAAGTTGAAATTTTGAGCTAAAACATTTAATGTTTTGTTGACTAACAGCAAGAAGGAAGCATCTAACCCAAAACCTAGCTGCTAAGTAAGAGGATATAAAAAATACTTTTAAAAGACATCACTCAGAGTGAATTTTCAAAAATGTCTGTGTCTGCGCACACTTGGTAGGCACAGAAGGGTCACAGAGCAGGCCTAACCCCTGCTCCTGAAGGACAGTGCTTTCTATATAATTATTATTGGTAGAGCTGTTCCACACAAAGTGCAAAACAGCTGTTTCAGTACTGATTTCAAGCACCATAGCACTTTGGCCTGGTGCTCAAGGAAAGGTGGAGTTGTGTTGGTGGAAGAACACGAATTGCTGACTCTCCGTAATCCTTGAGCATTGAACAGGGATTCAGTGTAGGTGTGAGAAATGCCAGCACCCTAAGTAGCCTGTTTCCTTGTCCATCACAGAAGTTGATTTTTCCTATGTGGTTTGGACGCTCTGGGAATTTTGTAAAACCTAAGGAAAAAAAAGCCCCTTCTGGGTATTAAAATTCATATCAACACAGAACCCTAAAAGGGTCTCTACCCTCCTCTTGCTTGGGCACAGCTTTTCGCAGTGCTGCAAATCTGAGAGAGACTTCTGTTCCTGAATATGGTTTGTTTCTTTTTAGTCTCACAGTGACCTTTGCTTCATTCCTTCCTCAGGACTCTTTCTCTAACTACTTATATTTCAAAAATTCCTCTTATTTGTACCTCACAAACTTCCATTCTTGTATGTGGATTTCCCTTTATGGTTTGCTCATCTTTTCCTGGCTGAACACTTAAGTGAAAGGACCCCAAGCATTGCAGCAGCACACTATATATATCTGAACAAGATGTCACCAACTCTCAGTATGATAATTTCAAGTGTAATCCTCTCATCCTACCTGAAAAAAACAACTGTCCAAATTCCCTTGTTTTTAAAATGAAGCAAAGCATTTTCAAAAGACACCAACATTGTGTTAAATACTAAATTCCTTTCAAAAAATGGGGGTTTATTGCTTTGAGGTACCTCAAACAGCCTACAAATACAAAAATGCCTGTCTGAATCTGAAAACTTGAAGAATAAAATTAATACAAATCTCAGACTGAGAAATATTAAAAATACTGCACACAATTACAAAGTTAACTAAGCAATAAAGAAGAAAACAGTGTTCAGCCTGCTTGCTGATTTGATTTAATTTATGCAGAAAAGCAAACCATCTCAAATTACACTCTTTTTCTTCACTTATTTATTCACATGTACAACTTCACCTATGTTAGCTAGAAGCACAGAAGTTCAGTAATGAGAGATTAAGCCACAAAATCTTTTTCCTGAAAATTTTGAAAATACATCAGTGAATTTAACTTCTCAGAGTGCTGTAAGTGACTGAAGAATCTCCTTAGGCCACAGGTTAAAAAAAATACAATTTTTTATACCTATTCAAGTGCCCAGTAATTCAAAACAGAATCACCTAGGTTCCCTGCTACCTGCAATTCTGCCCTTCGGAAGTTGTTAGCCACCGTAATAGTTTGCTTCTGTCTTAAGATAAGGCAATCATTCTTTCACCAGGATTAAAATTATGTAACTACTGTGGTGCTTTTGTTCTCATAACTTGACACCAAGAATACAAGAAAGAACTAGTGAATGAAAGTTTGATAAAGTTTATGGTTTCAAGAGAAAATAACAGCTATTCAATTGTTCTTACTGGACTAATGTGTTTTAGTAAAACAAAAATAAGCTTGCTTTTTCCATTCCAGAACATTTAAAACAACTGTTCAGTACTACTGTAATGTAATAAATTGTGAGAATTTTCGTATTCAAATTCCAAGTATTGAAGAATGGATGAAAAAGCAAGGTACATTCCTTCACCCACATTGTGTTTGTTGCAGAAATAATTAAACTGACACATCTAATGAAACCAGTTCTAACAAAAGTAAGAAGTGTATATTTTACCAGGCTACACCTTCTGAGTTATTTGGGACAGATGTGATAAGTATAGCATCATCCTAAAACTCTATTCACTAAAATGTTAATATGCTCTCAACCTGTCAAAAAGTTTATATCAGAATAAAATTCTCCTTTTTTTTTTCTCTAGAGAATTTCTATTATAACCACTTTATTTCATGTTTCTCTCAAAATGAAGACTTTAAGCATTGTTATTCAATAAATCAATATAAAACCCAAAAGCTTTCTCAGCTTGGTCTAATAGGAAAATACTATTTGGCAACTAAAATTCATTCTTTTCTTAGGGCATTCATTCTCCTACTAAAGGAGCTGAGAAGTGACACCTGAGAGCTTCCAAGTTTCCTTGAAACTGGTGTAATATCTGCACTATGCAAACCCCCATTAGTTACAGCTCAGAGATGCTCTGGCAGAAAAACATGATTTGAATCCCTTTCTTGAAATTTCTATCCAAAATGAAAATAATACAGGATGAAAAACCAGTGGTTTTCTCCTTTAAAGACATTTTTTTAATTTCTGTTGACCAAAAAAGTTTGTTCAACAGCTTATTTTGAATTAATTTCCTATTTCAGCAACCCGACAGAATACTTAATCAAGTTTAGTCAGTTTGATCCTATGAAAATTACCAGAAGGGGGAAAAAAAAAAAATCTTAGGAAATTATTTTCATGAAGAGTTTCATATTTCTTCACCTATTCTTTTTTCATCTGATATTTATCAAACTTATTATGGCTTTATATGTGTTCATCAGTACTCACTGTACTTAAATATCAGGAAAATTTCCTTTTCAGATTTTCACCTTGGCCAAAAAAAAAAGAAAGAAAGATTGCACCAAAACCTTACTAAGTTGTCATCATATCCATGTGAATAAAATGTAAGTGTATAAAATATGTCAGATCAAATCAACGAGGAAGAATCTATTACTTTGCGTTGTGTTCATCTATGACCAATAATCCTCAGACTTTTGATGCAAATATCAAATTAACAGGGTAAACATTAAAAATGCAGGCTTGGGAAGGAAGAAAACAACAGTTATGGGGAAGGAAAGGAATACAGTTGTGCAATTCTTAGGCACACAGAATGTGAAAACATCAGCCTGCAGCAATCCTAAACAAAACAGATACTCCCAGGTGGTGATATTCTATGCAGCTTTATGCCTCATCCTAAAAGAGCTTGAATCTCCATATCCAGCAAACACCCATGGGGTCACAGAAAGAAAAAGGCAGCATTTTCAGTTTATTCCTCCCTTTACATATTGTTGCAACCACCACTTTTTAAAATATTAAACACCATGGAAGAAACAAAGCCTGAGATTTGAAAGAAAGAGCACTAAGGTGAGTCCACCAAGCAAGTGATTATCACTAGAGTTTGCATTCACCACACCTGCCTGTCAGTTTAAAAAACATGTATATTTAATGAGGTCAGTTACCCAAGGGAATTACAACATTACTCTACAAATAACAAGAATTTTACTTCCTACCTAATAAAAATTTGTGGGTTGCTGATTAGAATAACAGTCAATCCTCACATCAATTCCCATCTTCCTTGAATCCTCAGTTTTATAATCAATAAGATTTTTGTGGATTTAATATTTACTTTTCATCTAGGATCCAAAAGTCTTTTGAGACATAAACTTACAAAACTAAAGCACACATTGTTCTCCCCACTCACAAAAAAAAGATGCTGTAACAAGCTAGAAGGCTTGTCTACAAAAGAGAGCTGATTAGGTTGAATTCACAGCTCTTTCAAGGCAACTTAAACGCCTGTATGGTGAAGACGCAGTAAACGCAGCCACCTCGTGGCACATCTAACCCAGGATCAGCTGCCAAGAACGGCTGGTGCAGATGTCTCCATGCAGCAGCATAGCCACCGGAAAATAAGGTCCATCCCCATTCTGCTGGGTGTTTTCAGCTGGGTGGGCAAGGTGGCCCATATACTGCATTTTGTTTAAGCAGGCACAAGTTGTGTCCCCCGGTCAGGGGATGCAGGCAGGTGGGATGACTATGCCAACACACCTCATTTAACAGCAGTGTCATTTGGAGCCACTTAAGCTTCATGTGAAATTATACCTTACTCCATTTTAGCATAGTTCATGGTAATGTCTTTGTGTTACAGGCTCTGTGCAATTTGCCCAAACCTGAGAATAAGCTGTGTTTATACAGGTACTTTTGCAAGAGAAGCAGAGGGGAGCAAAGTCAGGTCCAGACAAAAATAGAGGGACTTTCCTGGAAGGGTAAATTAATTAACTCCAGGTGTGATTTGATGACAGTTCAAACTAATTTGTGACGGAGCTGTCACACCCTTCCTTCAGCCCTCAACCTAAATGTGTTAGTGGAAAGCAGGGCCCCCCACAACTCCAGGTAACTCTACTTGATGCAGCCCTGATAAGAGGCACCTGGGGGTGTTGGTTGACAAGACACTCAACACAACCTGACAAGGTACACTTGCAGCCCAGGAAGCCAACTATACCCAAAAAGCAGCCAACAGGTCCAGGGATGTTGATTCTGCCTGGTGAGGTCCCACACGGGGTCCTGTGCTCAGCTCTGGGGACCACAACATTAAAAGGACATGAACCTGTTGTGTCCACAGGAGGGCCATGAAGATGACCAGAGGGCTGGAGTACCTCTGCTATGAAGACAGGCTGAGAGAGTTGTTCAGCCTTGAGAAGAGAAGGCTCCAGGAGACCTTCCAGCAGCCTTCCAGTACCTGAAGGGGGCCTACAAGAGAGTTGGAGAGGAACTTTTTATAAGAGCCTGTAGTGAGAGGTCAAGGGGAATGGGTTTAAACTGAAGGAGGGCAGGTTAATACTAGATATAAGGAAGAAATCCTTGATTGTGAGTAGTGAGGTACTGGAAAAGGTTGTCCAGAGAAGTTGTGGATGCCCCATCCCTGGAAGCATTCAAGGCCAGGCTGGACAAGGTTTTGAGCAACCTAGCAGAAGGTTCCCTGCCCATGGCAGGGGGTTGCAACTACGTTGTTGGTCAGGTCCCTTCCAAGCCAAACTGTTCTCTGATGGTTCTATGGTTCTACCTCATTCCATCCCTAATATTGCAGCTCCAGGTTATTTGTGATAGGCAGCCAAATGACCTTCCCCTGCTTCATGGCAGCATAAATACAAACCACTTGTTTCTGCCCCACACCAGTTTATAACTCAGGTAACATTAACATACAGCCTGTACAAGGTGTATTGCCTACACTGGGCTCTAGAGTTCTGGACATATAAATGTGGACTAAAACCCGGGAAGCTTTCAAAGCAGTATGATGATCTCCAAATCTATACTCCCTAGTGTTGTCATGCAGCTCACTGCTTTGAAGGGTGTAGTGGGTGAAAAAAAGGCTTTGTTAAAATGCTAAGGAGGTGTACTTAGTCCTAGTGCTTCTTTACAGCCTCAATATTCTCTCCCTGTATGTATATGATTACCCTTACAATCCTGTCATTCATCTACCAAATCAGAAAGCCCTACTACAAGGCAAGACAGCAACTTCAGGCAAAAATCCATTCAGAGCAGAAAAGTTGCGTTATGGACCAATTTGAAAATCAGCCACTTCCTAGAAATTTAATTGTTTTGTGCCCTGCAAAAACTCTTACACTCAGGTTAACCTGATGAGTTGCATTTTGTGATCACAATGGTAGGTGTCCAGAAGCTACTTCAATATGTAGCTTCTTGTAGGAAAATTAATTTACTAATTTTGGGTTAGGAGTTCCTTTTTTTTTCCTCTCTACATCACAGCTTTTCTGAAAGCAACAGCAGATAGCTGTTCCATCTGGGCTCTCACTAATTAGTGAAATGCCAGCTGATCCTTTCATTTCCCACCAAACTTTCCCCCCAGATGCAAAGTCTGACAGTCACTCTCTAAATTTTTTTCTGGTAGGGTCCTCTCAATTTAAAATTAACTTGAACATTTTCATTATCATTTTTTCTAGTCCAACACATTAAAAAATATTAAATGTGCAATTAGGTTCTAAAAGTGATATGTAACTAATATATTTTATTTTTCTTGTACTTTTTTCAGATTTTGCTTCAGCAGTGTAGCAAGAGTACAGTCTTTGGCTACACTGCTTTTAGCACTGCAATAAATTAAAATATATTGGAATAATCAGCAGCATGCATTTGTTGGAAAACTGTGGCAGCTTTCATATCAGTTATTGTCTAAGTATTTGCAAAGGGAGATTTAGGTGAGCATGCCATTTGAAAAGAACAAGCTGCCAAATACTGCACTCAGAAATCTCTTTCTTTGTATATTGTAACTGGTTTTTTCCATCTTGTATTATGCAAATATTATTCTCATCCTCTTATACAATATTATTTATTACATACCTGGCTTTATCTTTCTAAAGGATCATATCTGATTTTCAGAAACTAAATGGCATTTTTAAATTAAATATAAATTTATAAAGGATAATACTTATGTTATAAATTATTATATGTCTTCCCCAAGCCTCTTTTTCTCCAGGCTAAACAACCCCAGCTGCCTCAGCTGCTCCTCACAGGGCTTGTGCTCCAGACCGTTCACCAACTTCACTGCCATTCTCTGGACACGCTCCAGGACCTCAATTACCTTTTTGTCATGAGGGACCCAAAACTGAGCACAGGATTTGAGGTGCAGCCTCACTAGTGCTCAGCACAGGGAGTGGATCACTGACCCAATACCACTGGCCACATTATTGCTGATAAAAGCACAAGTTATTGCAGATACCAGCAGGGATAGGTATAAAACTTTGGTGTCATTCTCAAAAACAAGAAATGAAAAGGCTTTAACATGAGAAGAGCAGGAGGATGTTCCCTCCTGGGAATGAGCCCTATCCTTACTGGGGTCATACCTGAACGTGGCCCAAAAAGCAAGTTAGGAATAGGAAAAGCACAACAATTGCTTCACAGAAGAGGGATAATTTAACACAGCTCTCCCTCCCAAGCACCCAGAGACCAGGGCATGCAGAGGGCAAGTAGAGGTGAACAACCACTCAAGCCTTCCTTTCAAATCCACCTGAAACACCTTGACAGCATCGTTGAAGAAAGGTGAAAGCTCTGCGAAATGCAGCTTCTTTTAGAGTACTTAATCTGCTATCTAGAAAAAACCTGCTCTGAAAGCAAGCTGGAGGCCCTGTTGATGTCTTTATATAATAGCATTCCCTTCAAAATAGACAAGTTTACCTTTGACTAATAATTACCTGTTGACCTCAGCAGCTGTTTTTATCTCCTTACCTTGAGCTTTGAATACGTATAAAAATAGCTGGAAATTAAAGAAAAAGAAAGGAAAAAACAGCTGCCTTTGAGCATTAACTTCCTGGTTAATGCATGTTCACTCTCCCTGATTTTGGAAAATACCTTAAAATTTACATTTGTATGGAAGAAATTAGTTATATATGAGGGGAAAAAGTCACCACATACTATATATAGGTCTGTGTATAATAAGGAAGAGAAAACATAATTTATCAACTGAAAACAGAAAATGCAGACAAATTTACAGCCCTGAGAATACAGCAGTGAAATTGAAAAACATAACTCACTCTAGTTTTTCTGAGACATAACAAATATTGTCAATGTATCATTTTTGGAAAAAATTAAAGAAATAATAAACTATTTTTGGAGCATTAGATATTGTAACAACACATTAATTCTAGTATAGCAGTAGTCACCAGAAGTGTTAATTCCCAGATGTTGAAAAGTTAGGAATGTTAAGAAGCAGCTGATGTTACCTAGTGGAAAATCTATTTACTTTCAAGTTTTCAGGATGTATTCCCTTGTGAACCTTAGCAATTGTTTTGTCGCATTGAAAGTATGAAAGGAAAGCTTCCAAAATTTTGACTATTGAAGTATGGGATAATTAGTGAAAAGAAAGTTCACAGTATGCTTGTCCTGCCTCTAGAAGCTGCTACAGCTGATCATTAGAGACAAGACACTCTTCTAGATGACACATTGTATGGATTTGTTTTGTTACCAAATTGATCTCAGTCCAAGTATGCCTTCTACTCCCAAAATACCCCAAAAGTGAAAACATTGATCTGAATTTCCCTCCTAATAAATGCTGCAAGCCATAGGTATGATACATCAGAGACAAGAAATCACTTTTTTTAAATCAGAAGTACTCTAAAGTGTAATTTAGAGGGGAAAAAAGTAAATCCTCAAAACAAGCTGAAATTAGAAAATAAAAACATGACCACCACGTTTAAAAATAATGTTGTGAGACCAGCTTTATAATTTAATCTGTATACACCAAAAAAAAAAAAAAAAAAAAAAAAAAANAAAAAAAAAAAAAAAGAAATTCCTGCTAGCTAGTCACTAAATTTTCTCTGGAATTTATGGTTCAGTCTTACTCTCACAGTAATGAGTTATAAATCTTTAACTGAAATGAAGGCTTATGAGTCTTTTAATTTTACTGAAGGACATATGGATCTTCCACTCAAGTAAATTTATTGCTGAATCTTAGTATTTTTTTTCAACAGCACAATATTATTACTTTCTAATTGTTCAAGATTTTTCATTTTGACACTGATTTACAGTATCTGTTAATAACAGTACTGCTTCTATTTCCTGGAACCAATGTAGTCGTTCAGGGGTGACCTGGGTCCCTAAGGTTCCTTTGGATGATGGTACTGCACATGAACATTTGAATCATCCATCTCCAGTAATTAATCTCTTACACTAGTTGTCCTGTTAGGACAAATGTAAAGCCTAATCTGCCCCAAACAGAAGGATTTTCAGATTTCTTGCAGTTAGGTAATATCTGTTTCCCTTTGCTATTAATTTGTAGATGGCTGCAGTTCGCTGAATGTGGAAAACTAGGAAAATAGAGTCATACAATATTTTGTACAGGTTAGAGACATAATGCATACATCTTTAAAACAAACAAACAACTCAAAGTTGATCACTTTAAAAATATATTAATTAGCTTCTGTATATGGGATTAATCTCAGCAGACTTTATCAAGATAAGGTTTAGTCTTCCATTTATTAAAGATGGAAACAAAATTTCTATTTCCTTCTGATCCTTCATAAAAACAAACTTCTTTCTGAGGTTATTATTTAAAATTTCTGAAATCTTTAAGAAGTACTAACTCAGCTAATTGCATATTAAAATCCATATATTTGAAAGAAGGAAAGAAAACTATAAAAATGAGACATATTCTGTAAGAATAAATACAAATTGGAGAAATCCTCCCATTAAAGGATGTTTTGATAATTACTGGAAGAGTGCTATCTACTTTTTGCAATATTATTCCTATACCAGTTTGTGATCCTATATGCAGAACTAAAAATATTTCTTTCCAACTTTTGACTCCTGAAAATTCAGAGCAGGTTTTCTAATTTGGATTTGGGTTATTCGTACCCTTGTTATCTGCCTCTGTGTTGCTCATGTTGATTTTAAGCTAATATGACACTTTTAGAAAGTGCTTATTTATTTCCATGTTGAAGCTGAAAAGTGCAATCCCAAGTCTTTGAATGATGCAAACCATAAACAGCTGCCAGTTCTCTGTACTTCATAGCCCCACATGTTGTTTCCACTCAATGCAGGTAACAGGAGACATAGTCTAGAAAGCAATTCACCGGCCCATCCAGAACAGGACAACTAGAACAAACAGAAGATAATGAATCTGATTTCTGCTTTTATGGAACAAGGAATGGGTGGCATGGTAAAGGCTGGCACAGCAATTAAAACAAAAAACACCCAAAACCAGTCAGATGTTCAGCTGAGCAACTTGCAAGTAAGGAACACTGAGCCAGTCTCATGGACAAGGCAGCAATTCAAACAGCTTATTTTGTGTGTTCTCTCTGCTGGTACAGTGTACTGGAGGCAACAGAGAGAAGTTCAATTTAGGATGAGACTAGAGTGGGACAGAACAGCTGCACGACCTAGAGTCAATCTGATATTTTTGGTTCAGGCCCAGTTCAGAGTATAGTGTTGATGTGGTTAACTCTGCCATGCTATCACAGCGAGACTTGAATACCAATGTAGAGAATCCCATTAAATGTATGGCACAGCCATTTGAGGAAAAAAATTGTCATGGTGCTATAAAAATTTCTCATTACCACTGTAGAGATGTTTGTTTTGGGTATAGGATAGAGGGTGGGAAGAAGGAGGGCCTGTTCCACAACAGCTATCACAGTATAAAACACCTCTCATAGAAACATCTAAAGACGCTTTATAAATACTGATGAAGTCTCCAGAGACCCTGACAATTTTTGGAAATAATATGCTTGTATTGTGGAAAGTTACTCTGCTGTCTGGAGGAGTTATCGAATCACACAAGACCATAAACGCGTAACAAAGCTCTCACTAAATGTAGGTTATTACAGGAGAACTGTAAGAAAATATTGTGGCATAAAGACGGGGTGGGAAGGAGGGGAGATGATTTCTCCTGGAAGTGATTCTCCACATTTCCACCTCCAGATGTTTACAGCTACTGCCTGTCCCCAGTCTGCCATGGAGGACACACCACCCATCTTGCAGGACAGACTCAGACCTCCCTGCTATTTAAGCTTTTTATTTCAGAGTACCTGAGGCAGTCACCCATCTCACTTCCCTTTTGCTACAACTCAGTGCCTTTCCAGACTGCAGCAACAATGCCAGGAGAGTTGCTTACCTTGCTTCACCTTCTCTGTGATAAGTTTATGGCTCAAAAGACATGCAGCTGAAAGTGGCTTTATTTTTTAAGCACACAATTTCCCCCCACAAATACACTCCTCTTAATATGCCTCTAATCTTGTCAATAGACAAGAACTTGGAAGCAAACTGCAAAAAGTCCATTAAGTGTTGTGAACACTCTCAGTTTAGGTGCAATTTTAATTTAACTAATGTTCTTTAGTAACATGGCACCTGACAGGCAAAAGAGAAAATGGGAAATTTCATTGACTATTAATTTTGTGAATACCTAACATTAAGCAAATTGTATTATTAGAAATTGAGTTTTTCCACACAAAATCCAGTTGGCAAAACGATGCCTCTCAGCACTAATAGCATTTTGACTTTTATACCTATAAAGCTATTATTATGCACTCATTGCACCACAGTGATGATTGCGGTTGCTCTCATAACCACTTATGACCAACTGAAAAAAAAGATAATATAAAAGAATGGAACTATCCCAACACGTCACAAAAAAGGCATTTAAAACTTAAGCTTTTTTTTTTTTTTGTTAAAGTTATTGATGTTTTATTAAATGAGCTCTTAGTTTGGCCATTAACATCACAACAGAAAAAAAGAGGCCTAGACACGTCTCAGTGACAAGTCAGACCAGTGACTGAAATCTGCATAATCATCAGTATTTATTATCCCAGTTACTCCTCCTGTGCTCCTGGGTCACAAGAACAAGTGATAGGTACAGCTGCTGGCCTCCAAGGAGAGTTAAACTCAGAATTGCCTTCCTACTCACTAAACTCACCACGCTGAATTTGTAAGCAGCTTGTTCTTGAGCGCCACAAACACCTCAAGTTCTTCCTAAGTATCAAAAAGTATGCATTTTTCTGGCTGGAAGTGCAGCAGAGGGAGGGGATATTTATCCATATAAGGATACAAAAATGCCCTCATATTCTATATGTTTTTGACAATGAAATCTCAAAAATCACAAAAAAATCAGTTGTGATTGGACTTCTTCAGATGAACATCTGGGTGGACTGTGACTGACTTAACCTGTTTTGCCTGTCCTTAGTGATATAAAAATTTCTGCCCTAAAAAAGTCACAGGAGAGTTTATAAAGGTTTTGGCAGAGAGGCCATGCACTTCCCAGAATACAAATTATTAGGACAGCTCCAAATCTTCAAAAGTTTTAGGTATTAATTTATTTTTTCTCTTTCTTTGGAACTTTTCTACTCCCTCAACTTAACAGGTCTTATGCAGCTTCTGTTGTTGTTATCATGAAACACTCAGAATATATTTCTCGAGTGAGTCTTTAGAGTATGTGTCAGACCTGTTTATCAACTACAGGGCAGATTTATGCTACTGCTTCCTTCTGGGAAAAAGTTAATCAACAATTGCAAGAAGTCAATCTGTGTGGACTAAAAGTCCACTAGATAACAAAGCTGAAGACCCTTTTCAGATACAGAATTGCAAAATCCCAGCAAAGGAAAATACACATTTGATACTGAAAATGAAAGAAACCTTAACAGTGACCAAAAGTTTCATGTGAAAAAAAATTATTATGTGTATATATATAAATATGAACAAGCATTCACGATCCCAGATATGATGTTTATTTACATCAACATATTTCTTAATGCAGATAAAATTCACTAGTATTGATTTACAACTCTTTGTTCAAACAAATTAATGAGAAATGGTCATTTTCCCTATCTGTTTTACATATTCAAATCATCTTAAGGTGATGAAAGTAATAAGTTACTCTGCCTCAGATATTTCCTTAATTTAGTCAGAATTCAGAAATGGTATTTTCTTATCAACGAGTAGTATTCAGTAACAGTAAAAATACAAAAATAAAATGTTCACAGCTAGAGAGTCAGAAAGTTCTATCAACAAAGAACAAGTTACAAGTCTTTCCTTCAGAAGGGCTCATCCACATATCTTTGACATTCTTCTTTTAAACCTATTCTTCAAATACTACATTTTAAACTGGTGTATCAAATGTGATTAACAACTCAGAGTATATAAAAAAGTAAAGGCAGTGTTAGTTTTCTTAGCAGCACTCCTGGCTTTGCCTTTTATTCATGCAAAAGGGAAATAAATTAAACTAATCTGAGACAGCTTTAACTGGAGCTCTAGGCAGCTTTGCTGAACTGCTTGGTTATCTGGATGGGAAAGTTCTCCTTTCCACCAACTTTTTCATCAAATAATTTAATCTCTTTTACCTGACTTCTGTAGAAAGGCATGCCTTGTAATTTGGGAATTTTCGTGTTTTATTTCTATTAATTATGAACTATCAGTTAAATATGCCTTTCTTTTTAAATCCAAGCATCTGGTCCTTTCATTCAACATTGGAATGTAAAGAGAACTTGACATACAAAGCAAACACAATAAGCAATGACTACACTTTCAGATCACCCTGAAATTTTCTCCTAATCAGGTTTTCCCCTACTCCTGATACTAAAATAGAAAGTTGGATGTATTCTCTTTTAGGTGTAAGAAGACTTCAGCATTCATAAAAGTATAGTAAGAGAGTAGACCTCATTTGTGCCACGTCCGTTCTCTTCTCCCCTTATGTGGGAGTATCATCAAACACAGGACTAGAAGGATCATTAAAGATCATTTAGTCAAAAAAAGTGCACTGTGACAGAATACAATATACACAAAAAGATGTAGTTAAGATGTAGGTAAGATGACAATCTAAACCTGACGTTAAGGACAATTTTGTTTTAAATTTCAGGTGAATTTATAGTGTGTTGACAAAAATATTTCCTGATTTGAATTAACTTCTTAGGGCCAATTCTGAACACATGCTTGTGTACTACTCATTAAGCAAAGACTTAATTCTTCTTGAGTCATTTGAATTGCCCGCAAAATAAAACACAGTATCTGAAAATATGCAAAACACACTGAAAACCAAACAATATCCTAATAGTGAAGGACTTGCTTCTTTGTGCTTTGGTTTGTTAAAGAGAAGGTTTATTGAAAAATGGTGATATTGAAAACTTATCTTTTCTGTACTTTGGGTATGAACACAAAAAGATGTAGTTATTAATAATTAAGATAATTAAGATTAAAAGTCGGCAGAACTTTTTCTAAACTATGAAATAATTGAGAATTAATTCCATTAATTTTTAAATTCAAATATTGCCATCTTTTAAGTCAGTGATGATATCATCTTACTGTAAATGTAAAGAATAAATATAGAATATAGATCTGTATTTTGGCCTAAATTTACTACCTCTAGCTAAGGCTGATGTGTTGACAAATATCCAAGCTTTTACTGTAGAAAAAGGAGGAATGCCAAATTTGGTGTGTGAAGAGCTTATAGAGAAATTACAATCATTTTAAGCTTGTACTTGATAATAAGAGAAGATATTTTACTTCTTAGCACAAATATTACAAACAGAATCACAGCCTCAAGCTGATGTTTCTAGAGATTATATACACACACTTACAATTACAGTGAACCTTAAAAACTTTGTTTTTAAGATATTGTGATATTGCGCATAAGTAACTCTTTCAAAGAATGTTATTGTGGTTGCAGAAGTCACTTACTCATATTCAGCCTTTATGAAATGCCAGAATTAGGAGAGCTCATTTCTTTAAAATGTTTTTCCACAATGCCTTTGTAAATACATCAGCTTTGTGGTGCACATTTGATGAACGTTTATGCAACATTTCATTGTTGTTGGCTGCTTAGCCCAATATCTTATTTACTAAAAGTGATTCAAATGCTAGTTTGAAAGAACAATCATTAATTTCCTCATGGGGTTTTTGAGGGCTGCCATCATTTATGCTAAACAAAAGCTTCATGACAATTCATCTCCTTTGCAAGTGAGGGGTGTAGCAGCAACCCTGATTTCACAGGTAGGAATCTGTGACAGTGACATCATGTGTGACATGTCCACAAATACCAAGTCAGACTTAGGCAAACTGAGGTATATGGAGGCTTGAGACTCAGACAGAACTGAGCATATTTTCATGGGAAAAATAGGTGATGTGAAGATAACCTTATCTTTCCCATGTAAAAAATCTATCAAGATAACCTTATCCCTTCCACACCAAAATTTCACCATCTTCCTCCTAATTACTGAAGTGCTCCTTAACAAGTGGTGCTGTGAGATAGTTTATCACTTAGAGAAACTTGGAAGGGCCTGCCAAACTTCATTGTTAGGAAAGACCTCGGCTGTTTTGGTTCTTTTCCCTCTCTGTTTCCTTTGTGAATTTTTCTCCTCAAGATCTAAGAAATTCCTAAGAATCAGCTGAGCTTTGGGATGCTTGGGACAGCCACAGGTTTCTGCAGCAGGTGACAGACCTCAGCACACATCCAGCAGCAAAAAGTGGCTGTGCTTAGACCACCACCTCCCACTGCCTGTATCCTGTACGGAAACAAAGCAGTGGAGTAAAAGGTAAATACAGAGAAACTGCTGCTGTGCTCATGCTCTAGAGCTGCCACAATGATGACATTCAAACATTAACTTCAGCACTTACACAATATTCTTTGGGACCATTTATATCTGGCCAAGCCAAGATATCTATTATATAGGTATTTAAATCTGAGTTAGTCGCCCTAGGCTCTCTTTATGGTCAATAGAGAGAAAGAGTTCTAGGGCATGATTCAACTCCTCCTAAGGCAGGTGTTCAAAACAGGTCAGATGAATCATGCCCTAAAAGCATCTGTTTCTTTCCATTGACAGCAAAGGGGCCAACACCAACAAGCTCAAATGCAAACTTCTGCTGCATAAAAGACTTTTGAAGTTTGGGGAGCTGAACTCTGTCCAGGCCCTTACAAACAAACAGGTTGAGTGCCAAGACTCATCTTTGCCAGAGGCAGCCTTGCTGGGAAAAAGGTTCTTCTTTACTCATCCTCAAACCCATCCCCAAAAGTGCATCTTTTTTCCCCCTTCACATAGCTGTTTTCCTATTCCCTGATTTCAGAGGCTCATGTCACCTTGAGCCTCACAGCATGCCCTTCTAGCAGCACTCCTCTAAGTGCTCTCCCTACTTCCTTAGGCACTTCCCCTCTGCAGCCTTCTCCTGAGTGCATTTATCCCTTGCAGCTGCATTTCATCATCCCATCTGCTGTCTTGCCAGTGCCTACATTAACCATTTCTCTGCTTGAAAGAGCTTGTAAACCCTACCCCACACCACAACTTCAGATATTTTATTAGCATTTATCCCTACTGTGCACACTGAAAAGCATGTTAGCTTATTGCACTTGGAGGAAACACTCTGGAGAAGTGATAAAATGTAATGTAAAGATTTAACACTTCTGGCCATTTTGAAATAAGGACAGATTTTTTGGTTTCTTTTCCCCTCAAAAATTGTTCTGCAGTCTCTAAGAATGCTGCTGCAATACTGAATATATTACAGCAGCATAGTAATGGTGATTCTATAGATCAACCATGACTAAAATGAAGCATGCAAATATACAGAAGCAAGCTGCATGACTGAAGAAAATGCATCTTTTTTTCTTTCCAAGGGGAACTAGTCTGTACACTTCAGGCGAAAACCAATGTCAACAGTGTTTCATACAAGTTAGAGGTTACAGTATCATGCACCAATACAAAACAGCATCAGCAGCACAGACAACACAGAAAAAAGAGAGACAAAAGACAGCGTCTCATGAATCCTTAATTCATTAAGGAATGAACACACTCCTACAATCTGTAAAGGAACAAATCTGTTCTGAAGAACAAGGCAATTTGGGGAAAGGAAGAGTATCTAATAACTTTCCTTTTGATCTGAAAATACATATTTTAAGCCTCAGTATGTGTAGTTGAAAGAACAAGAAATGAAGGTAAAAATAAAACTATAAATATTAAAAATGCTATAAGAAATCCTAATTTTTGTGAAGTTTTCCTAGTCCCTAAATGGTAGCTATCATACAAAAGACCGAAAAGCATATAATAAAGAGAATATTTTTTTGTCTCTATAATATATGGGTTTTTTTTCTGTTTTTAAGCCTTATTTTTCCAATCCCAAGTCATCAACTCATCCAGCTGTGAGCAAAAACAAAAGCATAGCGTAGTCTTAGATTTGAGCAGTACAAAATGGAAGCCCTCTGGAAGTGTTCAGTGCTTGACTGGATGGGGCTTTGGGCAACCTGCTGTAGTGGAAGGTGTCCCTGCCCATGGCAGGGGGGGGTTGAAGCAGGTCATCTTTAAGGTCTCTTCCAACCCAAACCAAATCATGTGTTTGTACATCTATGAAAATGAAGTCTTATTTTAATTTTATGTATATGAAAAGTATTACTGAATTAAGTGGAACTATTCATTTATATTCAGTTAAATGCATGCTTGCAGGATTACAACCTATTTCATGACTAAGTATATTTCAACTCCAATGGGTTTTTCCTACCACTTTATCTTTTTTGTGAGGCTCAAAGAAGAAATGCAGGTATGAATAAAAGGTAGCAAAAATTATCATAATTGGGATTTAACATTCTTTTCTCTTCTTCAAGAGGGTGAATAAAGTGTCAGACACATGAATGGAACAATAATTTCGATTGAGTAAAAATGTTTGAGTGTGGCTTCATGGTGAAACACTTTTTAACTTAACTGTCTCTATATAATTTTATTATTCATCACCAAGGAGCATGAGTGCTGCCAGTCATTTAAAGATCAATAAAAAGAAATATGCCCCAAACAAACATTCAAAGACTTTATTAAAAGTCTGTAATTGGCACACTGGTGCTGTTTCAGATCCCTGCCCCTCGTTTAGGTAAGCAAAACAGAAAGAAAGACATTTGACTTCCTGCACTTAAGGGATAGGTATTAAGTATTGTTTTGACATTTCGTAGAGCAGCTGCTTCTAGAACAAATAAATTGAAACTCAACTTCACACCACTTCTCAAAACCTGACTTTTTTTAAAGTTAACTTAAAAGTTAAGTTCTTAGCTTTAACTTCAGTAATTTTTTAAGCTGGTGTAACTCAGGGTCTCTTAATTCATACCAAAAACCAAAAACAAAAGGTCTTCCAACAGACATCTTACATAAATCAAATTTATCCATCAGGTGGAGTACCTACTATCACTGATGCTGAAATACCATAACTGTTTCACAGTCAGCACCTACTTTTGCAATCTGGTGGAATAGAACTGGTCTGTAGATCAGTTCAATAAGGCATGAGGAAAGAAAAGGTTCAAATTGTCCAAAAGTTCTGAGAAGATAATTCATTTCTGTCAGATTTCTGCGTTTCCAGGACAACCTCATGTTTTGTTAAGTGGGAAATTGAAGAAAGAATGAACTGGAAGGATATCATTTTGCAAGAGATTGCTTAGATGAGATTTGTTGAGGAGATTGACATCTACAACAATAAAATTTATGTATGGTTTGTGCAGCCACAAGAAAAAAAAAGATGAGATTGCAGCTGATTTAGTTCGGCCAAAGGCATTCTTAGGAAATGAAACAAATGGCATTTTTATATCAGCATAAAACTGACAGCAGTTGGAGCAAACCGATACTGTTAAGTGCCCTCCAATGGCCATGTTCCAATACTGTTATACTGTCTCTAGCTGTCTGCTAAAGTTATCTGCTGCACTGGTTTTTGGCTGTGGGAGAGTTAATTTTCTTCACAGGAGCTGCTGTGGGGCTGTGTTTTGGATTTGTTCTGGAAAAGATGTTGGTAATTCAGGGATGATTTCCTTATTGCTGAGCAGCACTTGCACAGAGTGCAGGCCTTTTCTGCCTCCCACTCCGCCAGGGATCAGGCTGGGGGTGCTCAAGGACTTGGAAGGGGACACAACCGGGACAGCTGACCCCAATGACCACAGAGATGTCCCATACCATATGGTGTCATGGTCAGCATATAAAGCTGAGAAAAGAAGGAAGAGGGACATTTGGAATGACGGTGCTTGTCTTCCCAAGACACAATTAGGCATGATGGAGCCCAGCTTTCCTGAAGATGGAAACACCTGTCTGTCCATGGGACACAGTGAATGAATTCTTTGCTTTGCTTGTACACATGGATTTTGTTTTCCCTTTTGAACTGCCTTTATCTCACCGTGTGCGTTTTCTCACTTTTACTCTTCCAATTCTCTCCCACCTCCTGATGCAGAGGCAGTAAGTGGCTGTGTGAGGCTTAGTTGCACAAAATTTGCCCAGAAGGAATAACAACAATGATTTTCTGAGTCTATTTCGATTGTCTTTTTAAGTACTACCTTGCTACTACCACCACCTTGCCAAAGAAATCAAGTTATCTTCCTTCAGCCTTTTTAGCTTGTGCTTTTGGCTAGTATTTTTTGTTCTTAAGTAACAGGAATAAAGATATACAATAGTTATTATATATATTGCTGTGAATTATCTGTCTCAGATTTCTTCATGAGTTCCTCAAGTCTATTTTTGCACATGTGCAAGCATCAACACAATCAAACAGCTTAAATAACTATTTCTGTGTTTCATCTCCCCCTTCAGTATCTCTGAAGCTATAGTAAGGCTATAAAAATCCAGTACATAGAATCCCAACCAGCAAGAGCACAGCAAAAAAATTCAGCAATTAAAGATAATTTTTAATTCTCCTTATTGATGATTAATAGCTTTGGGAATGGGGGCAAGTCCTCAAGATTTCTGGACAAAGCATATCTCTCCAATGCCAGTATGAAACATCTATGCAGAAAGCCCTAGGACCAGTGATATTTCCTTCAGTACTCATTATTCATGTTTCTCCTTTTATTTTATTCCATTGAACAAGCAGTATAGCTTTCTCATTCTTTCTATAACATTACTGTCTCAGATGCCTACTCAGTATAAGCAGCTCCTCCACTCCTGTGGTACAGTTTTCTTTATTTCTGAAGAGGAAATTTATCAATACATTGGGGGTGTGAATGTGTGTGTGTGTGTGTGTGTGTGTGTGTGTGTGTTTGTAAGCCCAAATATTTCTAACAGCCTTCACATCATTACTGGTTCCACAATTCTTGAACCAGGTCCCCACAAACTTTTAGGCAGAATTTAGGTGGGAGAAGAAAATGATTTGGGTACTTTCTCGTTTTGGAACATTTAAACAGCACTTTTGAATAATTTCTTGATTTTTCTCTTGCGGGCCCTAGAGCTAAGAAAATATTAAATACCTTAAGTGAATTTCTGATTTTACATTGCTTTAAGAAGTAGAACCTTAAGAAAGCTTCCTAATCAGTGCTACATTCAATGCCTGTGAGCAACATAGTCCTTTCAAGTCTATCTAGAAAAGTTCTTTTCCAGTGTATCATAACCCTAGAGTCTTTGTACTTGGCATTTAAAAAAACAGATAATAATTAAACAAAAAATTCATTAAGCTTAGCCTGCATTGAAATTAATCTCCACAGAGCAAATATTTGTTGATCATGAAACAGCAGCTCAGAATCCTGGGTGTTATTCTCTGATGGTAACTGTTTGCAACAATAATTCACATTTCTCATTTAAGCTAAAGTTCTGACCAACATGTCAATACACAGTTGACAAACATTGGAGATAGGCACTTGCAAAAGGAGTAAAAGACTCTGCTTGCTCCTGGGAGCACATGTGAAAGCACAGGTGTATGCATCTTCAGTTAGAGTTTTATTCTTTCAGCTCTTGTTACTCCAAAACCAATGGATTGGATATTAAATGGCAGGCATTTCTGTGCAGCTTTCTCATTTGGACACATGCCAGAAAGCAATTTTCAAGCTTAACTGAAAGACTTGTTTAAGCTGTTGTCATAGTTTTCCACACTTAAATATTATTTCTTGTACCCTTCTTTAAATATGCATTGGACTTAGCCAAGCTATAAAAAAATTAAAAAAGGGGCTCTGAAATTCAAGTGAAAACAAAGAAAATCCCAGTTGATCTTGACCAGGAAATTTAAGTCCTTCCTTACTGACTTCATAGGGTAGTCTGCTTTGCTTTTTTAACATAGGTGCTTGGGCCATGTACAATTCCTAAACCATGTAAGAGCCAGTACAGGCTGAGCTGGAGCTGAGCACAAGTCTCAGGCAACCTGCAGAGCAACTTCATGGCCATTTTGAGAAGCAAATTACACTTAAGCAAGATTTTGCACCTGTTCTGAGCCTTGTCGGCACAATCTGACAGATTCGAGCAAATAATTTGCCCTCACATTTTAGGTAGTGAAGCTGTTACCTAAAGAAATTATAAAGTTCCTCATATTGCAATGGAGAAGGGGAAATGATGGCAGAAGAGTAACGCATCTGTCTAACATAAATACACAGATTCAGGCAAAATGGCTCTGCCTTTGGGTACGTCTGAGGTATCCAACTCTTTCCACTTGTACTTCCAGGAACATAGTTTAGGTGATTAAATTAAGGGAATCAGTAGCCTAAAATTGAAGCCCATGTTAAGTAAAGGTCCTCACTATTAAGCCCTGTTTGGTGACAACGTTTACTTGAAACAAATTCTGATCCCTCAAACTTGTATATTGTTATTAATTAAATATTTATTCACTTATGTGAGGTTAGTGCATTCAGTTATGGATGCACAGTTGAGCAGAAAATTTAGACAGAGGTATTCTGGTATTCATGAGAAACCTGGTGATGAGTCTCATGCTAACGGATCAGTAAACCTGAGTGAAAATCAGCAGAAGAAAAGAGAAAGACAAGAAGAAACACATGACTGATAGTGTATGTTTTTATGTTTTTTTTCTTATTCCACAGAGGTTAAGAGGACTAAGAGCTTTTGTAAGCATCAAACAGAAGAACTATAAAAAAGAAGACATGCAAATAAATTAAAAGAGAGATTAAATGAGTGATTTCAGTAATGATTTTGGTACTGAGATCCCTTTCCAAATGCACCTTTAGGAAGATAAAGAAAAGCTGTCTTAATAAATACAAAGCAGTGAATATAAACTATTGAGAAAATGGAGATGAAAGAATGAATGCTACTTTGGATGAAGTCTATCATTCTGTGCAGCTGTCTTGGAAAAGCCACAGGCAAGTAAGTGCTGGAAAACTGTAAGAAATGAGACTGGCTTAGACAGGTAAAAGAAGGACAACATTTTTCAAATACATTATTCATTGTAACTACACATGGTCTTTTATTAGACCATGTATAAAAGGCAAAACAGGTACAACAGTACCAGTAGA
Organism: Pardalotus punctatus; assembly: GCA_013400915.1. Classification (NCBI taxonomy): domain Eukaryota; kingdom Metazoa; phylum Chordata; class Aves; order Passeriformes; family Pardalotidae; genus Pardalotus; species Pardalotus punctatus. The sequence continues at coordinate 8,244 of VZTX01020993.1, read as the reverse complement.
AGGTATGCATGTGGGTATAAAAATGTCAGAATGTCCCACAAATATTTTATTAAAATTTTTAAAATGCTAAAGCACATGAGATTTTGCAATCACATGCTTCCACTGCATGTATTTCCTAGTAATATGAAAAATGTTAAAATGCATTTAATATTTGTCATTTGTTCCCTTTTTTTTTTTATTTTGGGGTTTTTTTTCCTTCTTAGATAATTTTTGATTTTTTCTACACACTGTTCATGAAAACCCTATCTGTAGGTCTTTAAATGAGAAGGCTCTACTAAAACTGTATGTTCACAATGATTTAGAAAAGCCCTATTTCTTCTTCAGGCAAAATTCAATGGAAAACACAATACCAGAGACAAGTCAAAATCCCAACACAAACATCATTTTATCTCTCTGAAGTTATACAGAAAGAGGCCAGAAGTGGTGTTAAATTTACCTGTGATAGCAACTGTAAGGGAAAATGACTGCTCAAAAGAGATGGGCAACATTCCTTGTAAAATAAAGGGAAAAATTTACACTAGACCTTGTTGTTCACACCCATATAAGCTTTGAATACTACTGTCTTTGAATGTCAGAGCAAATAAACATTCAATTAATATGTCCATATTTATATCTTTCCCTGTACATTTCCATGAGCACACTTCGAATAACATTCTCATGCTTCTGCATCAGGGAAAACAAATGAGGTTAGAAGTGATCCACACACTGTGGACTGCAGAACCACTTACAGCTTTGCTCTGATACAACTGATGTTCCTATAGCACAGTTACCATACAGGTGTGCAAGGAGATTAATTTTGGCATATCAGTAAGGGGCTATTTTGAGCAGTGGAGATGGACAGATTAAAGTCAGAACTTTAGAGAAGGATGACGCAAAGATGAGTTTCTTCTCATTTTGAAATTTTCAGAAGACACTCATATCTGCTTCCAGCACGAATTTCGTCTTTTTCATGTCAAGACAGTATTGCAAGCTGGTACTATGGCTGGGCAAAAACATAACTTCAAAATGAAAACTGGTTTCAGCTTCAGGCTGAAGTTCAGTAAATGTAACTCTAGCTAAATATAGCTTTTCCTTTTGTTATAAAAGCAGAAACCTGTGCAACTCTATCAAAGTAGCTGCACCAATTTTTTATTTTTTGATGGCACATGATGCTGGTGCCCAGGTAAAATAAGTTAATGATTCACTGTTGAACTAAGAAGATTCTTTTTAATGGAGCTGAGAAGGAGTGAAACAGTATTATGGTTGCGGAAAAGGAAATTGAAAAATTGTAGGTTACAAGAGTGTAAAAGGTATCTGCTGAAAGGCACAGAAAGTTCTAAAAAGAGAGAAAAGTGAGGATATTTTACAATTATGGGAGAAGCAATAACTTTTTGTCATCAGTTGGAATGCATGACTTTCTCTTTTTTTATTTGCTTAATTAAAATCCAATTGGATTCAGGTTTGGGGTCCAGGCAAGTTAACTAAAAAAATCACCTGAAATTTAAGTTTCTTAAGCTTTTTCTTTTAACTCACATACCACTGTGATCAACAAGACCTTGTAAACCTATTCCATACATCGACAGATGCAGTTTGTTAATAGCATGATATTCTATACTGTAGCAAATGACACAGAAAATACAAGATTGTAAGGTGTGGAGATAGCCATTAATAACAGGACAACAAAATTATATTTTTAGAACACAACTATGAAAACTTTCACTGTTTTGGGTTATTTGTTTTTGGCAGTACTTTAGCATGTAGAATTTTCTTTTTTGTTACTGTCTAAAATGAAATTAATATAATTGGATATACGTGAGTTCTAAGGTGGTCAATCTTTAGAAGCTCCCACTGTGTCTGGACTCATTGTCTGGACTCACTGTTTGAGACAGAGCACAACTTTGAGCTCCATGAGGTGTCTTGTCTAACCTTAACTACCACTTCAGAGTCTCCTAAAAATCTTCTTTTGTATTAACCAGTATATTTAATGGTACTTCACACCTATATTGCTCCTGCCTGAAATACTTAACTTCCAGAGTTAAATGCTTACAGATATTTCTGAACCATAATAATAGCACATACGGTACACCTTGGAAAATGCTATATATTTAGATGTCTGAAAATGAGATTATGACATAACGGATTAAAAATCTGTTCCCACTGTTTTTGTTGACAAAAGCCCCAACTCTCTGGATCCCACACACAAAAAAAAAAAAAAAAGTTTTTTGTGGAACTGGATCATGATAAAGTTTATTTTTGTGTTTCTCCCTTTCAGTGTGACTCTGTCCAAGATAATATGCAGCCAAGTTTCAGGAATATCTATCACATAACACATGGAATTTTAAATTATTATTACTATTTTTATACAATAACCTGTAATAAAGAGGTTAACCCATTCTTGAAAACGTTTTCCTTAAAAACAGTTAATTGCTTTATTTTTGACATAATAAAATGTATATTTTTACTACAATCCATTGTCATCAGTGTGTTCAACTAGTTTGTGTCAGCTAGTTTGCAAGCAAATAATTAAAAGCAAAGGGTAATGCTAAGAAAGTGGGAAGACATTAAATTAAACTATTCACAGAAATTTTGACACCATCTGCTAAGGTACATAAAGCCTCAAAAAACAGTATAAGCTAGCCAAAAGTTAATCATGATACATAAACCTCAGAACTGTGGTATTTTTTGTGAAATGCAATAACAGGCAAGTACAGGAGCTCAGTATCAACCAGGTGGAAAATGCCATGGTTTGACATGTTAAATATTATTTAAATACTCTTTTTGGAAGTTTAAGGAGCTTCTTTGGAAGGAGAAGTTCAGACATCCTCACCTCTACATCCAGCACTTAGTAGTTACTCAAAGAGGCGCTGGAGCATAAGCCAACATGTATTTTTAGCACAATTTCACGGAAGAAGGACTTCACTAGAAGGAAGAAAAGGAAGTCCAGATAGGATGCAACTACACAAAAGGAGTCAACAAGCTGTGTTTTGGGTTTCTTCACAGGAAGAATTGGAATAGTTGGACAAAATTTTTGATCACCAAGAAAGGTCCCCTTACTCAGCATCTAGATCATATTTTGACAGTGTAAAAGGTTAGAAGAGAATCCTGTCCAAGCCACTGAGATTAAAAGGCAATCTTGAAACTTAAGTGAGTATGTTTATTGCTATGTGTGGTTTATGGTTCTCAGCAACCACATGCTCCACAGGAAGCATTTGCTTAGGATCTACTGCAGAGGCCTGGAAGCAGTGGTGTCACAGGAAAATTTCCTAATGCCCAGGGCCACAGGACAGACCTTCAGCATGAGAATAAAGTCACTAGAGAAAACACTGCTTATCTGGAAAGTAGCATGTCTACAGCCAGCATGTCTGTCTCCCTGTGCCCTGTGGATCTTCCTACCAGTCAGACCAATGCTGAGAACTACTTGATTATGAAGAAAGTGCGGCAATCACAGAAAACCATTTGTATGTTTATGTACACTGTCCCACAAGAAAAACCAAAGCTAATTTTTCTAAGTTCACATCTGTACCCCAACAACAAAAAAACGCAGTTCTCCTGCTGAATTGGACAGAAGCATAACTGAGATGCAGAAAAGATATGACCAGTTGTATGCAAATCCAGTGGAAAAAGACTGTTCTGCAAGGGCAAATATTAACTTCCTTTCCCCATGTCCAGCACTTTTCCACTGCTCTGCTCTTCAAAATAAAGGACAAATGCTCCCTGTACTGTGATAACCTAACCACGATCATTTTCATACAACTGTATTGTTATTATGCATAATTGTAATAAGAAAACTTGCACAGCAAGCCTGCATGAAGTGCTTGAATCAACTTATAAATGTTACTGTGTTACACAAAAATTGCATGGCCTCTGTCAAACTAAACACATTGAAATCTACATTAAGCCTTAATTCCCTACCTAACAGCTATCTAATCATCACTAAGCACTCCAATTGCACAAAATAGTAAGCATCTGTAATGGAATTTACAAGTTTAGATCACCAAATTTAAATAGAGTTTCCCTCAAACTTGTCCCAACTGTGTGTCCAGTTTGATATCGCTTTACCACCAAGCTCTCAGGAAGCTTTGTGAGCAAAGTCTTCTTGTGAACTACTCCAGCAAAAGAAAGTGAAGAAAACGCTAATATATTTCTTAGATTTCTTTGTGTGTTGTGCAGTAGAATGTTCTGGTCTGTGTGATCCTTACTTTTCAAGGTTAAAGAGAGATGGTTTGAGCATGACAGTATTTGGAAGGAAGTGTGATGCTCAATATCTGCTCCAGAGTGTAAAAATGCGGAAACTGCTGTGTGGCATTGCCAGGCATCCAGAAAGTCACTGCAATTGTAGATTGCAGTATCAAACAGGAGGGCAACTGGCATCTCGTCTGGGTGAACACCTGCAGTATAACAGAAGAACTGTGCTAACAGAAACATCTAAAAACTCACTGTAACATCTATTCTGTCATGAGGCTAAAAGTCTATAATAGCCAGGAAGTCATTCCAGTTTTCTATAGTCTTGCTATTTGCAAAGCCAGGACACTTTAGCAAGAAAACAGGAATATGGGTAGGGATGAAGGGCGGTTGTTTCCATCAGATTCCAGGTACTGTTAAGTAACTCTCATTTTTTTCTTCAATGATCTGTTCCTATTCCAGGGTGCTTACCGAAGAATGTCCCATACTTCCAAGGTTTTAAGAAAAAGAGGGATAGTTAAAAAGAGATTCCTGACTGACCTAACAGATCAAATCTAGGCAGTGGATTGAAATTTGCCTCATAATGTTGAGCACTGAACTCTGCTCCAAATTATAGCTCTGCAGATCTCAACTATCACAAGTGGTCCAAATCTAACTAAAAAATTTTTCTGATACAGAAACAGTAGCCATTTTAGAGCATCCTTATAAGCAAGGCCTTGCTCATAACAACTGATCTGTGGTAGCACAACTATAATGATTTCACCAGAGTAAGCAGAATAAATTCTTAAACCCAACTATCAGCACAAATTCATCAGTTTTTTTGGACCAATCTAGCTATGAAGCCACAAAAGCCTCACAGGGTCTAAAATATTCAGCATTGCCTCATCTAGGAGAGATGGAAGCTTTTAGGAAGAAAACTGGCACATCCAAGACTTCACTGAGATGTAAATCTACCAAGGTTAAAACTGAAGATGAAGCCTGGAGTTAGTTTATGCTATGGCAGTGACAAAAGCTGTTTTGCTAGATTAGGTGACACTGTCTCATGGGTTTGGAGAAAGGCTTATCATCAGCCTTGTGAGCCCTATAGGAAATTAGGAATTTATGAGGGCTCTGCTCTTACCATAGCACGTTGGGGTGCAGATGTGCTCCTCTCCTCCATATGAGCGGGATCAACTGTCACATTCAGAAACAAGGAAAAGATAGTACTAAGGATACACAGTGATACTGTTATTTCAGGTCAGACTGAAAAGAATTCTGACTCAAATTATGGGTGGCTGGAAGTAACATAAAGAGGCTCGTTTCTATTTGTGGTCACCTCAGGAACAGGCTGACTGCTTCAGCACCTGGATTTCAGCACTTCTTGCGCTCTGGTGGCAGAGCAGAGCTCAGAGCAGTACGAGATATATTGCCCAGGATGCCGGATAATGTGATTTGGTATCTAAAAGCCAGATGCCTTTCTAAGGCATCAGCAAATACATGTGACTAGGAGAGATGAGGTATGCTTCACACAATTTCCCCAGCTACCACAGCTGCCCATCTTGTGCTGATGCAAAGCAAATCCTCCCAGCCTTGACCCAGCTGGTTACCCTGAGTCTTCTTTTGCAATGAGTGGACCAAGCAAGGTGAGTAGAAGCATTACTGCCTGCTTTGGCAGGGAGCACACCAAAAGCTTATGTTGCCTGTGCTTGCTCTGGAGAAAGCAGCCCAGTATTTCATTCTGGGGTTTGCCACAAGGAGACCTAATTCCAGTCTCCTGGAAGGGCTGGAGAGATGCACACATGCTGCCCACTGCCCCTTGTGGGATCACCCACGTGGTGCTGCTTTGCAGTGGAGCTTTGTTCTTGGATGGATGATGAGCCACAGGTCATCCATGGAAATCCCACAGCCCTGGCTTTGGGGCAGTTGGATTCAGCATCTTACGTTTAATACCCACACCTCCTGCACACCATTCTGGGGAACAGAGCTGTGAATGTGGGGTTCCACAGAGCCACATCTTTGCTGCAAAAACAAAAGAGTGCAGAATCTCTTACATAAAGGGCTGGAGATGGGTGGTGGAGGAGGAACAGAGGTGTCTTCCCACAATATCCTGTCTCGGAGCATCTGCCAGCAGACAAAGCAAGCTCTCTGGAAGCGGTTCAGCTTCCTGAGTTGTTGAATAGGTCTGAACCTACTGTCTCTCTTTAGACTTGAGAATTATTGGGTATGAAACAATGAAGTTTAGCCCAAATGAGCTCTGCTGCACAGACTTGCAGGAGGAAGTGCACGTTTGTCCATTATCATAAGAGAAAACAGATCAAATAATCTAGCTAAGTGAGTTAACAGACTCTGACACTCCTTCAAGAGATGCACAGTGTCTGAAAGACATTACTTTTAAGGGTTTTATTCTTTTCTCCCCCTCCACAACAAGGCTCAGATTCTCTCAGACAGGCAAGTGTCCAATTTTCATTTAAGCCAATGCAGGGCCTCCACTCACAAACAGCCTTTTTGGGGTGCAGCCTGGGACTCAGCAACAGACAGAACAGCCAGTTGACCACCAATTATTTTTAAGTTATTCTGAACTCGAAAATAATTTCTTTTTTGCACTGCTTTTGACTTGACATTTCCTTTTAACAAATGGATTGGGTCAGCTGGTGAAGAAGAAAGCACCCTACAGATGCTCCTGTCACTGAGTAGCTACTGAGTGTAAACAAACCCTGGAAGAATTGTGTTGTACAACTGTACAGGAAAAAACCTAACAACCTGAATAAACTTGAATAACTAAGTTTCATTGCTTCAGAGCGGTTCTCTTAGAGACTCCCAGCTAGTTTGTTGATGCTCTTAAAAATCTTTGACAGGATGTCAGAATTACACAGTGGCTTTTGTTTCCTTAAGGTTTAGTAACCAGTGTGAAAAGAGTTGCTTCCCAAAGCTGAAGGGGCACTTACAGCACAAATACCCTTTTGGACAGCGGTAATCTATTGGCAGGGCAGCTATTGTCAAAACACACTGAATCTGTTTTAGATAAATGTCGCAAAATAAGGATGGAAAACAAAGTAGTTTACTCTTGGATTTTTTTCTAATTTTTCTAATTGCATATTTATCTTATTGTCTTTTTGCTGAAAAATTTTGGAACATGAATATTAGCTTCAAAATATATCACCAATTTTTCACTTACACTCCTCAAGCCTTGGTTCTATTACATGGCAGAAACATTAAATGTCACAAATATTGCTTGTCATGAAGAATTATATCCAGACAAAAAGCTATTATAAGAAGCCATCTAATAATATGAGTAATGTGACACACAGTGACACCATTCCTTTGAGGCTTTTTTCTGTATTACTGGCTTTCCCAACTGGCTTTTAAGAGCATGATGAACCACTTACTGATTATGAGCAATTTCATTGGCACTAACAACGTCCTCGAGACTCAGTGCTATGTCTCCTTTGAAATACTTCTATCAATAGCCAAGGATCACATTGTAATTATCAAAAGCATCAGAGGTAATTCAAACTATTTTGTAGCTTTTTACAAGTACTTTGAATATACTGCATCCTTTCCTGCTTGTAAATGACCCAGACTCACTCTAAACAGCTTCAAATTTAACACCTCTGACCGCACAACACTTGTTCATAACACAAAGTAGGATATCTCCTTTATATGGCTATTCTGGTTTCAGCTGGGATAGAGTTAATTTCTTCTCAGTAGCTGGTACAGTGCTGCATTTTAGATTCAGAAAGAGAATGTTGATAACACTCTGATGCTTTGGTTTTTGATAAGTTGAGTTCATAGTAAATCAAGGAATTTTTTTTTTTTTGCCCTTCTGCTCTGCCAGTGAGGAGGTATACCAAAAAAAACAAACCACTAGGAAGGAGCATGGCTAGGACAGGTGATCTCAACTGGCCAAAGAGATATTCTACACCATAGAACACCATGCCCAGTATATAAACTGGGGAAGTCACCTGAAAGGGGACCAGTGTGGGTTCAGGAACAGGCCTGCATCAGCCAGCAGTTTGTGAACAATTGTATTGTGCACCACTTGTTTTGATTTTTTTCCTCTCCGTTTTTATTACCACTATTAAAATTATTTATTATTATTATTAT
>VZTX01020992.1:11021-47934 GCA_013400915.1 Pardalotus punctatus | reverse complement strand
AACATGGAAGCCACAAGGCACCGCTTTCCCTTGCCCTGCCCGGCTGGGGCGGGCAGCGGTACCGGCCCAGTGTCAGTGATGGACAGTGCTGCCGCCCGTGCCCAGCCTGTCCCGGCAGCTCCCCACGGGTCTCCTCTCCTTCCCGGCGGCTGCTGAGGCGAGCCCGGGGTTCCTGGGATACGCTGTGAAGCGATGCAGGAGCTCCTGCCCTGGTGGCCCAGAACAGGAGGCAAAGAGATCCCGGCTGCTCGCTTAACAAGCAAGGAGATGCGGACGGGCCGCCCGCCGAGGACAGCCGGGGGAAGGCGGTGCCCCCGCGCCTCTCCCCGCCGCTCCCAGCATGGTGACCCCACGGTGCCGCATCCCGCCACTCCCAATATGGCGTCGCGCGGCGCGCTTGAGTCTCGCGAGATCTCGCCTTTATTTATATCGTGCCGGAAGCGTTCGCAGCCCTTCGTTCCGAGCAGTCGCCGCCATGAGGTTTGTGCGGAGCTGTGTGCGCTCCGCGCCATCGGCCGCCATCCGCCCCATCAGCCGCCATCCGCGCCCGGTGGGGGCTGTGGGGCCGTCCGGGTGGCCGGTGGGGCGCGGCGAACGGGGTCGATCGCGGGGGGGACGCGTGGGGACCGGGGCCGGGCCCGGGCTCCGGGCCGCATCCCGAGCGGAGCCGGCTCTGAGCCCGCGCTGCCGTTTCCCTCCGCAGCAGCAAAGTGTCCCGCGATACGCTGTACGAGGCGGTGAAGGAGGTGCTGCACGGCAGCCGTGCCAAGAAGCGCAAGTAAGAGCCGCGGACACGGCGGGACCGGCCATGTCACCCTTGGCCTCCCCCCCTCCTCCACGCCCGGCTGGGCCTCACCCGCTGTCTCCCGCAGGTTCGTGGAGACGGTGGAGCTGCAGATCAGCCTCAAGAACTATGACCCGCAGAAGGACAAGCGGTTCTCCGGTACCGTCAGGTTCGCCATCCTCTCGCTCTTACCCAGCCTTCGGCCCTGCCCGGCCCTGCTCGGGGTCGCCGCGGCGCCGAACCGCTTGGGGAGTCCAGCGCGCCCCGGCCCAGTGGGAGCGGCTGGACGGACCCTCACCCTGGGTCTTAAAACATGAGGGGAGGTGCGGCAGCCCCCGGGCTGTCCCCACCGGCCTGCTGGGGACGGCAGGTGAGCGGCTGTGCAGGATGCCCCGTGCTGTGGTAAGGTGTCTCCGTGCTGGCTCCATGGACACGCGGGTGGTGCTGGTGGGTCACTGACTCGGACCTTCCTTCCCCAGGCTGAAGTCGACGCCACGGCCCAAGTTCTCGGTCTGTCTGCTGGGGGACCAGCAGCACTGTGATGAGGCCAAAGCAGTTGATATCCCTCACATGGACATAGAAGCTCTGAAGAAGCTCAACAAAAACAAGAAGCTGGTGAAGAAACTGGGTGAGTTTGGATAAGGCTGTTGTGCTCAGATTTCCATGTCATTGTTAGTTGCAGAGATAGAAGGCTGAGCAGAGTCAGCCCCAGTACCAAAATCTGCCCACAAACTACCTCGAAAAGCCACCAGGCTGTTCCCAGTGTAGGTCTGACAGGTCACTACTGCAGGAATGGGGCTGGCTGTCCTGCAGAAAGAAGGGAGTGACACAGAAAAATGTCCCTGTCAACATAGTTTCACCCTTTGCTGTGTCCCTCAATTTCCTGCTTGGGGAGCTGGAGAGCAGCAAAAGCAGAGAAACACTAGAAGCAAGAGTATGCTTTAGTTCTGCAGCTCTTACATGAACAGAATGAAATTTGTTTATTTTCTGTTGGTCAGAGAGAAAATCCTTTCTGCCCTGAGAACTCCGGAGTCACTTTGGTACATTCCTGAGGCAGACAGGGACTTCTCCCTCAATCCATCACTGGCCATGGAACTATGTGCAGTTAGGAAGTGACATGGGATACCAAGGTGTTAGCTAAGCCTTCCCTGTGTGGATCATCCATCTCTGCCCCACCGATGCCATCCATCTCAGTGGGCACAGACTGTGGCAGGAGGCTCGTTGCAGAGGTCAGAGTTCAGTGTCACCTGGGGCTCAGCAAAAGACAGTTCCTTTGGGGAACAAGCTGTGCACCATTTGGAGTTGCAGTGTTAAGTGGGGCTGGGGCCTGGCTGCTGTGATAGTCATTTCTCAAAGATTGTTGGCAAAACCAGCTCTGGTTCAGATGGGACCCAGGGAATGTTTGAATTATCTGTGGGAGGAGGAAGTGGAGTTGTGTGTTCTCAGCTCAGTCCTTGTTCAGAGCTCGGTGTGGGAGCAGAGTCCATCCTTACCTCCCTGGTTCTCTCCTTGCAGCTAAGAAGTATGATGCCTTCCTGGCTTCTGAGTCCTTGATCAAGCAAATTCCTCGAATCCTGGGCCCAGGTCTGAACAAAGCTGGGAAATTCCCTTCTCTGCTCACCCACAATGAGAACCTGGTGGCTAAGGTGGATGAGGTTAAATCGACCATCAAGTTTCAGATGAAGAAGGTAAAGCATGGCTTTAGTTGTGTACCTAGGGGTTGTTCCATGTCTGCCATCTCCAGCCTGGGCTGTAGGTGTCCCTCGAGTGTTCTAGAAGCTGTGGCTGGTTTCCTCCAGTAAAGGGAGATGGTACCCGGAGTGTTCTGTGGCCAGCCAGAAAGGAGGAATAATTTATCTGTGGCTGACAGATCTTGGAGCTGATGATGAGGAGATGATTTGACGTTTCAATGCTGAGCACAGTCCAGTGTAATTAACGCTTCTCCCAGCATGTGGGTGATGCTCAGAGGGTGGAACCCAGCCAGGCAGGTCCCCAGGGGCTGAGCATGAGTGGGGCTTTGCTGGGGGCAAGTCTGGGACTTGACTCTGTCCAAGTGAACTTGGGAGCAGCTCCACAGGGATCTGCTCTTGCTGTCGAGGCAAGCTGACTGCTTAAAACCAAAATAACACTGGTCAGGCATCTTAATCCTGTGTCAGTGGGCCAAGTGTGACTCTTGGGGGCACGGCTGGGAGGACACAGCAGATGTGAGGGTTTGCAAATGCTTGAGCTTTTAAAATAGCTCAGCTAACGATGTCCCGACACTCGGCCTGTTGGCTCGCTCGTAAATCCTTCTGCCTCCAGCCTGTGGGGAGCGTTGACTTCCAGGCTGCTGGGGAAAGCAGGGTGGGAGGAGGCTCAGCCCCTGTCACAGTGCAGAAAGAGAGGGCTGGGGGCTGGCACCAAATGCAGAAAGTGAAGCTGGTGTGGGCCCAGCAGTGGATTTGGGGGCTGTTGGCAGAGCAGGGCACGGGAGCAGGGTTAATGCCGAGGTCCACTCTGGTGCTGGTTCCTCACAGTGTGCCACATGTCCTTCCTGGTATCCCAGCTCACCCCGTCACCTCTGCACATGGTAGAGGTGGCATCCTGCTGCTATAGGCACAGGAGCCAAACACCAGGTGCAGTGGGCCCTGGAAAGGCCTGGGGGTGGGCTGGGGAAGCCATGGCCAGTGTCCAGACCGTGGGACAATCCAGCACACTGATGAGTGGGTCATGGTGCTCATGCGTCTTCAGCTGTCACCTGTGTCTGTCCCCAGGTGCTCTGTCTGGCTGTGGCTGTTGGTCACGTGAAGATGACAGAGGATGAGCTTGTCTACAACATCCACCTGGCCATCAACTTCCTGGTGTCCCTGCTGAAGAAGAATTGGCAGAACGTGCGAGCTCTCTACATCAAGAGCACCATGGGGAAACCCCAGCGCCTCTACTAAAGGTGGGGGCAGCAATAAACTCTGCAAACACCCGTATCTGTGTGTGGTTCTGTTCCTCCAGAGCTCCTTGGGGAGGCTTTGCCAAAGAGCTGCTCACTTCTAGTGCTGTGTTAATAGAGATGTGAATTCCAAGGGGGATATTGGAGCTTTTGAGGGAAGGGACCTCATCCCCCTTGCACTCAAGGAGGAGAGGGAAGGGCTCCACTCACCCCCAGAGCAGAGGTGTCACAGCAAGTGCAGGCTCAGCAGTTGAGTTTTGCCCCCAGATTCCCCCCTGTGCCCACAGAGAGGATCCTTACCTGGTGCAGAGCCCAGCCCTGCTCAGGGGGGAGTGGTGAGAGGCACTTGCATCTAAAGGCTTCTGCTGCCCCTCACCACCCCACACCTGCCCAGGTGCAGTCCATGAGGATTTGAGCATTGCCCATGTGTTCAGGGTGGAGGATGGAGCTGCAGCCCAGCAAGGGGGTTGGGGCCAAGGTAGAGGGTGTTTTCCAACCCCTCTTCCCTCTGAGCCAGTCCATGTTCTGGGTTAAAAATGAAATTTGTTGCATCTAATTAATGTGCATAAATAAATACATTGTGCAGGGACTGGCGAGCTTAGGGAAGTGCAGGGTTTAAGCTGCTAGGGGGGGGAAATACTTTTTTGGGCCCTGGAAAAGCTTGTCAGCATCCGAGGGAACAAAACAATGAAAATAGCTCTGGATCCTGCTGTTAAAAACCTTTAAAATAAACATCAGAGCCAATTTTTGAAAGATCCAACACAACACCAAGAAATTCCATTTAATAATTAAAGACAATACAAAATGCAAACATTTCTTTTTACAAAGTTCAAATAACAATTTTTTTCTTTTAATCAAGTGCAAATAACTTCATGAACTACATCTTGCTCATCACTTTAATTGTTTCTGCTGGAGATGGCAAGTCCTGGCCTGCTGCAAAAAGCAGATATAAATACTCCCAACATGAAAAAAAAAAAAAACCAAAACCCCAACAACCCTCATTTCTCTTGATGCCTTCAAAACCTTGATCCCCGAGGTGGCTGATGTGGGTTTCAGCCTTTCAAACCCTTTCTGAGGAGTGGGGCTGAGCTGCAGTGGGCTGGGTAGCTCCAGGGGCCCTGTGGAAAGTTTGGGGCTTTTTTTGAGCTATTTGGTGAAAGGAGAAGGGGGAAGCACCATTTCCAGGTGTCTTTGGCCATTCCAGGAGGACATGCTGCCTACCTCATCCTTCCAGAACTGCTTTAGGGGAGAGGAGGGGCTGGTGTGGTGACCAGGGTGACAACCACGACACTCCAAGGTCCCGATGCTGCCCAAAGGCAGCTGGACAGTGCCCTGGCCTTGGATCAGCCAGAGTTAATCAAAGTTAACAGACTGGTGGGCAGAGGGGCTGTGGTAGTTGGTAATTTCTGGGCTGGTTTTATTTTTACTTTTTTGTTTTTTTTCTTCTAAATATGAAGGACCCTTTCAAAGGTCACTGGCCTGCACCACTGTCCCAGAGCCACAAAACCCCTCCAGATCCCTACAGCAGCTTTTGTGCATTAAAGCAGCTCCTTTCAGACAGTGAGCAAGTGACAAACAGCTCAGCCCACAGATGTGGAGCTTCCAAACAGGCTGGGAGCCTGCGGCAGGAGGGGAAAATCCACAGCTGGCATGAATCAGGACAGACTTTTCCAACTGACGCATCTTGGGGACAAACCTCAGCCCCTGTGCCAGCCCACCCGCAGCCCCTCACAGAAACCCGGGAGAGGCTCCTGGGGTGCTGGAGCAGTGTGGAGTGAGGTGGGAAAACGGGCGAGCAGCTGCCTCCCACCGATGGGATGTGCAGAGCAATAAATAATTGGTTTGTTAAAAGCAGGGCTGGGCTCAGGTGTGGGCAAAGGGACAAGGAGGGAAGGGACCTGCCACTGGCAGAGCTACAGGCAAAGTCGACCATGTTTAGTCCTGGCAGTTCCAGGTCTTTGAGAGGACGAAAATGGGGATAAAGGTGTGGGGAGGATGACAGCAGAGAACTGGTGGCAGGGCTGGAAAAGTAGGGAGGCTTGGGAAGGAGGAGGAGGAGGGATGAGTGGGGGCAGCAGTCATCTGTCTCTGGGAGTTGTGTCCACGTGAAGAGGCTGGGGGGGCCAAACCCATCAGTGGTGTCCACCCAGCCGTTGTCCCCAGCTGAGCCTGTCTGCAAAGCTGGGGAGAGGCAGAGGGGTGGCAGGAGGGGTCTTCCCCGGGATCTACACCCCACCCCCTGGGGAGGGGCTCCCACAGCATCCCTGCAGCGAGAACATGCAGAGGGATGGGGCCAAAAATTCCTGGTGGGACTCAGAAGCACAAAACCTCCCCAGGTGCATGAGGGTGGCTCTGCCTCCAGGGATCTCGGTACCTGGGTGAGAGATTTCAGGGCTGAGTGGAAGGTCAGCTCCCCTCTCATCCCAGTGTGCCCCCCACACCCGGCCTCAGCAGCTGGTGGCTCATCCCTGAGCCCCTGCAGGGAAGCAAATCAGCTTGCAACAAGCAAGTGACAGGGCCGAGTTTCAATCCCCCTCGCAATGGGGCTTGAACAACGCCCAAACCGTGGCAGACAAGTCCGAAAGGACTCAGCTCCATCCCCTGTGAACAGACCAAGACACCTCCAACTCCCTGCAAAAAACTCACCCTATTGCGCCGAGCAGGAGAGGCACAGTCTCCCCCCTGAGACGGGGTTTTATCGGGGACAAATGTGGCAGAAAAGGCCTGAAGACGCCATCGTGCTGGTCAGCGGGGCCCAGGGCCGGGCTTGCTCTGGGTGGGTGGTTTTTGTTTTCTTGCAAACACACATTCTCATTTCTCAGGCAGTTATAAATATTGTCGTTTCTAATAGAAAAAAACAAAACAAAACAACTTCCCTCTAAATAATATAAGGAAGACTCAAATGATTGCACTTAATACATATGAAAAAGGTAGAAAGGAGGATATCCTAGTGCACAAACATTAACTCCTGCTCTTCTCAAAGCTTGCTTTTCCGAGTTACTCTTTGGCAGAGCTTGTAACAAAGTCTGGTTTCTTGGCACAAGTCTGGGGTGGGGGGGAAAAAGTAAAAATCGAACCCGGCTGAAAGTCCTTCTCCTTTGCTCCCTGTTTTCTCCCGTGCAGCCAGACATTGTTCTCCGGGAACGTGGCTTGGCTGCGCTTCCCTCCTCCCAGCACCAGCACGGCTCTCCAGCGGGACACAGCCACCACGGTGCCGTGCTGGTGGGCTTTGCCATCTCTCCTTTGCATTTCCTTTCTAATCAAGTTGGCTTTGTCAGTTCTCTTCCCCCCGACCTCTGCAAAACGGCACCGATAGCCAGGGCCTGGCGCTGCGGTGGACACGGCGTCACCTCCTGCACTCCTCTGCGAGGGCTCCGCGGGGCCGCAGCCGGCGCCAGCCCCGGGGGCCGCAAAGACAAGGAGCCCCCACACTGTCCGGGGCTGCTGGTGGCACCAGGGAACGGGGACAGACCTGGCGTAAAGGAAACCAAAGGGAGGACAGAGGACAGAGGAAGGACCGCTGCTTCAGTTTCCTAAAACCTTCGAGGAAGCTGCTTCAGAAGAGGGGAGCGGCTTCACCAGTGGCTGGATGAGACCGGAGCGTGTCCCCAGCTGGGAGCACAGCTCTGCAGGGAGCGGCAGGGAAATCGTGGGGGGAAGTCTGCGGGGTAAGCAGTGGCGATCCTGCCGGAGCCAGGCGGAGGAAGGAAAAGTCAGAAAGGAGAAGGAAGGGAGAAGAGGGTTTCCTTGGCTGCGGGGCGGCCTGGGGCGGCGGGGGCGCGGGGGGCTATTTGTAAGGCCGGAGGAAGCTGGAGACTTTGGAGCGCAGGAGTTTGATGAAGGAGCGGGGCAGCATCTCCTTGTGCTTCTCTGTGTACTTGAAGTAGTTCTGGGGGTGTGCCAGCACATCGAAGAAAGCTTTGATGAGCTTCTTGTCCTGCAGGGAAGCCAAGCCAGAGGGAGGTTCAGCATCCCCCCTGTGCTCCCCTGAACTGAAGCCCCACGTGCAAGGAGAGCAGGAGGCACCCCCACAGGGGAGGATGCTGCTGCATCCCCCACAGCTCTGGGTAACAGACCTGGGGGCACACGCTCACCTTGAGGATCTCCTGGTGGTTCTCAGAGGCATAGAGCCTTCCATCCCGCACGATGTCCTCCACCAGCTGCTCGTAGTCCTCTGCCGAAAAACACAGTCAGGGCATGAGCTGCCACTTGTCTCCACACCTCTGGTCCCCATCCTTCAGACCACTCTCCCCAAACACACAGGAGGTGTGAATTGGGGGTGACCTGGGTCCCAAACTGGGGTAGGGGGGACATCAGCATGCTGGGATGGCATCTCCCTGTACCCTGTGCTCACCATCGTAGGTGACATAGGGGATCTGGAAGCCCCGGGCACTGTTGGCTTCACTGGTTTTGAAGTTGATCCAGAGCTTCCGTGAGCGGGCGGTGAAGGCGATGGGCCTCTCATAGGTCTGGCACGTCTCATAGGTGGTGATGGAGGATGGGGAAGCTGCAGGGAACAGCAAGGGAGCACAAAATGCTGGTTACCCATCAGCAGAGCTACCCCCAGCCCTACTGGGTCAAGGGTGGCACCAGGAACGGGAATTGTCCGTGCCGGGCAAGGCTGAGCCGGCCCAACTCTCACATTACATACCAGGGATGTTGTTATTCTTTTCTTGCTCTGGAAAGCTCCAAATGGGGCTTTTTACCCCCAAAATGAATGATGAGACCCAGGTGTGCAGCCCAGCCCATGCACATCCCCTGAGATCCAGCAAGGCACCCAGATGGGAGAGCGATGCTGATCTCCTCACCCACCCTATTCCCAAGATTCACTTCCTGCTGCACTAGGCAGCTCTGCCAAACCCCAGCCTTTTTCCCCCCAGCTCCTCCCCTGAGCACCGCGGCCTGCTCGGTTACCTACAGTTTTTCCGCATGACCAAGACGTCGCCACATTCGTCCTCAGAGGGGAGGAAGATCTCCGGCACCACGATGAGGATCTTGCGCTTGGGTGGGGGGTTGATGTTCCAGGTGCACTCGATGTTGGCGGGGTAATTCCCCGGGTAGTTGGGGGACTCGATGTAGCCCGTGTACTCACCCAGCTCCCCTCCACACTGCCGGTCTGCAAGGCAGGGAGAGAGGTTCAACTGGGAGCCACTGGCTTGGGGGCACTGGGAGGGGGTGTCTAATGGGGGTGGTTTACCGGGCAAGAGGGGCAGTGTTCCATTAAGCACCCCCCACACCTGCCTGCATGCATGAAGCACTGAAATGACCCCAAACTCTACAGGATTTTAAAATACTTTTGAGGAAGCACCCCATGCTTATCGCCCCTGGCACCCCCCAGCTTGCCTACTTTTGCACTGGGACACAGAGGTGGAGCCGTCAAAGTCAGTGGTGGTGTTGCCAGGGCAGGAGATGCAGTAATTCTGCCGGAAATCGGGCTGGTAGGTGCCCACGGCGCAGCGGATGCAGCGATGGACGCTCGTGTTGTAGTAGTGCCCAGGGGAGCACTGCACTGCAGGGTCAGGGAGCACAGGGGCTGTGTCAGCTGCTGGCACAGCCCTGCTGGGTGGCCCCTTCCTGGGGACAGGCTCTGACCTACCTTTGGTGTCACAGTCCTGGAAGGAGAGGGCTCCCTCGTGGCGAGTGGTCAGCCCCCCGCCGCAGGGGAAGCAGAGCGCCCGTCCCACCTCGGGCTGGTAGGACCCACGGGGACACGGCTGGCAAGGCTTGAAGCCATCAGCAGAGTGCTGGCCAGGGGGACACTGACCTGCAGGCACAGGCATTGTTCAGTCCTGGTGCCCCCCATGTCCAGGGCCCTCCTGCCCCATACCCAGATCCTCCTCCCCCTCAGCCTTGGCAGCACCAGTATATCCGGAGCAAGTGCTGCCCTTCCCGGGATCCCCTCTGAACGATAAACACCCAAAACCGCAACTTCCGTGGGCCCTGGGGATGCTCAAGGCTTTCCTCTCTTCTGGCTAATGGTTGAGGTTGCAGCCCTGGACATCCCCCGAGTGTGCCTCGGGCCCCTCCCTGTGCCCTCCTTACCCGTGCAGCCGGTGATGTTGGTGGCTCCTATGGGCCCGAAGGTGTCGCCGCGGGGACACAGGTCACAGGAGAGCTGCCCCTCCTTCTCCTGGTAGGTTCCGGGGGGGCAGGGCACGCACTGCTCCGTCTGCCCGTGGTAATAGGTTCCCTGCGAGCAGCTGACTGAGAGCCGGGGGGGACGTCGGTGATGCTGTGGGGGCTGTCACCGCCGGGTCCCCTCGTCACCCCACCACGCTCCTTACCACACTTGCCGGCCAGGCGCTGCTGGCCTGGCCCGCAGCTCTCCTGCCGCTCTGGGGCCACGCTCAGCTTCCGGGCCACCTCGTACTCCATCCCTGCGAAGCGCAGCAGGAACCGCTCCTGGTTGATGGATTTCTTCAGAGCTTTGATGGCCGACTTCAGCTTTTTCTCCACTCTCTGCCGCAGGCAGTGTAAGTTGCAGCTGGCTGGGGGGTGCAGAGGGGAATGGGGGTACAGGGGGAAACAAGGATGCAGTAAGAAGGGAGGGATGGAGAGGGAAGCCCAGAAGGATTCAAACAATCCCACAAATGCTCAGTTGCAAGGGCTACCCAGCACATCCCAATCTGGTGCAGGATGAAGACTGGTTTGTCTCTCCTTGCTGCACGGGATGGTGTTGTGTCCCTGGTCCCACCACCCAGGATGGGCCAGGCCAGCACTGGGCCCACCTGTGATCTCCTCTGGCTTGATCTCTGCCTCGAACTCCAGCGTGATGCGTGTCACCTCTTTGTTGGGGGAGTTGCGAGCCCGGCGCCCCTTCCCCTTCTTGGACGAGTCACACTTGAGGTTGACGAAGGTGACCTGGCAGTCAGAGCATGGTGCCGAGCCCCCTGCGTGCGGGGGACAGGTCAGCACCCCATCCCTGCTGGGGGACAGGCACCCCCACCTCCCCCCATTGCACCTCACCTTGTGCCCCAGCCTTCCCAGCCTCCTCCTGCTTGCTCTTGGTCCGCGGGTGCAGGTGGCACTTGGCATCCTTGATCTTGAAGGAGGCCTTCTGCTTGACCGGTGCAGCCACAGTCTCTGAAAGAAAAGGTGGGTGCTCAGCAACCTGGCACGGCCTGGCCACGCTGGTGGTGGTGGTGGGCACCCTGGGAGCCCCCTTACCGAGGCACTGCTGGCTGCTGTTGGTGGCTCTGTGCTGGCTGCCCTGCCGCAGGACGGGGGTCCCACAGCTCACCGTGTAGCTGCTGTCAGACTCTGTGAGGGAGGAAGGGGAGTTGGCTCTGCCAGGGTGATGCAGAGTGGGGGATGATGCCCAGCACCCTGCCACAGAGATCTTGCACCAGGGACCTGTCCCATGAATCTACACCCAACAACGAGCCCTGCTGAGCAACAACCGCCCTCCCTCCCTCACTCAGCCACTGCATGCTGGCTGTGCAGTCACTCCTCTCCCTGCAGTCTGGGCCATGCAGGGAAATGGGGATGCCCCTGCCCACACTGGTGGTGGCACTGGCTCTGGTACCTGGCAGAAAACGGGCCTTGGAGGTGCAGGAAAGGGCACAGCTGTCCTTCTTGCCCATCTTGTTGCAGGTGAGGGTGGCCCGTGGCGGCACCGAACCTGGCAGGCACTTCACCAGCTCCAAGGGACATGCACCAGCTGGTGATGACAATCAGAGATGCCCATGGCTGGCACAGCCCAGAGACCCACGAGGGACCCCTGTGCCCTCCAGCTCACTGGGGGATTCACCGGGGAGGAGAGGGTGCCAGAGTGTAGCATAGGGACCTCAGCCTGGCACCCCAAATCCCCCAGCTCCTCCAGCAGCCATGGTGGCTCCTGACCTGACGTACCCACACAGTCCTTCTTGTTCCAGTGCAGCTTGCAGCCAGCAGGACAGGTACACTGGTAGCTGCCGGGAGTGTTGATGCAGCCAAATTTGCAGCCACCCCGGTTGATGCTGCATTCATCGATGTCTGCAAGGAAAAAGGAAGAGGCAGTGGGTGGGGGCAGCAGGACCCCCGCCTCTGACACTGAATCACTGCATTGTCTCAGGGCCGGAATTCGGGACAGATAAATCCATGCCCAGCTGGGACAGGGGATCTGCACCACAGGGCACTTCCAGCAGTGCCACCTCCCCACAGCTGTGCCAGCTCCAGGGGAATGAGGGATGCCCTGACTCCCAAGGGCCAGGGCCAAGGGCCAGGCAGGGATGGGTACAGCCCATCCAGGCTGAGCCCAGCCCCGGCCCCTCGTGGGCTGGGGGGCAGCAGATGGAGCCGACATGGAAGCACTTAGGAACTGAGCTCAAAAGGCAGCTGCTCAGCAGCCCTGTCTCTCTCCTCAGCAGGGACCCTCTGCCCCAGCCTGAAACGGGAGGTTGATCCTTTAGGTCGGGCATAAAGCACAGCCAGGGATGGAGCTGCCACAGCCCTCCACGCCCAGCTTCCCCGTGCTGGGACATCGGTGGGAGCCATCCATGCCTTTGCTGCAGACCCACCACGAGAGCATCCCGGGGGCTGTGCCAGCTCACCCCGAGTGTGTAGCTCAGGAATATGAGGAGGGTCGCTGACCCTCACCAGCCGGGCAGCACCAGAGCACCCGGGCTCGTCATCCCGGGCTGCCGGCACCACTGCCACGACACGCTTCGGCAGCCCCTGCAAAGCATGTTTCATCTGCCTCCCCGCTTCCCGGGCGCAGCACGCCCCCGCCCTTGGGAGCTATCTGCCTTGTGAAATTTAAATCAAACCCTTTTGATGTTCCCCTTCCCACCCCGTCACAGCTCTCTGCCAAAAACGCCGGGGATTTCTCCCTCTCTCCCGCTGCAGACAAGTCACAAATTGTTCCTGTCGCTCTGTTTGAAGTTGCAGACACCAGTGAGTCTGGCTGTGAGCCCCCTCCCTGCCTGGCCTCAGCCCGGTGTATGCGTGGAACCGACCTTCCCCATGGGCCCTTGGGGTAAGCGGTGTCCCCAGAGGTACCACAGCAGCCGTACCGCGGGGCTGCCCCACCCCGTGCACTGCCTTGGGACCCGAACCGGGCGGGGTGACAGGCTGCCAGCACCTGGCTGGCCCTACCTCCGCAGTGAGTGAGCCCGTAGAGTGTGTAGCCCTTGTGGCAGAGGCACTGGAAGCTGCCGGGGGTGTTGATGCAGAGGTGGTCACAGGTCCGGTCAAAGGAGCACTCATCAATGTCTGGAGGAGAGGCAAGGGAGCAGGTGAGGGCTGGCATGGCAGAGGGGCCCGTCCAGGGCACAGGGACTGTCCCCTCCCTGCTCCAATTGCCCCAGGAAGCTGGGGGCTGTGCTGGGATGCTATGGGACCCTGCACTGGGATGTTCCAAGGATCCAGAACCAGATTGCTCTGGGCATTCAATACTAGGATGCTCCAGGACCTTGTGCTCCCACCCTGTCCCCAAGCTCCTCCTCACCCCACTGCACCAGTACCCCCTTGCCACAAGCTCCTGCAGCCCCTCTGCACCTCGAATGGGCCAAACAGGGCCAAAATTGGCCAACAGGCCAAACACCCTGTCCTTGGTGTGGGAGGGCTGCAAGATCCCCCAGCTGCTGCCCATCCAGGGCAGGGAGGGATCAGGAGGATGGCATGATCAGGAGGATGCCAGGGAAGGATCAGGAATGCTGCGCGGGCAGGTCCTGCCTCGGGGACCGTGCCAGCAATGTCTGCTCAGCCCCGCGGGCACCTTGCTGCGGCAGGGAGGCCCTGGTTGGGAGGTGAACCCAACCTGGTGGGCTGGAGCATCATTTCATTGGCTTCATTAAGTTAATTGCTGCGCTCACGTCAAACTCCCAGAGCACAGAACCTGGACGGAGATGAAAGCAGTGGCAGTCCCAGAGCCTGCCAGCCCCCTCCCTCCCCAGCTGTGTGTTTTCAGGAGGCAACACTCAGGCTCATGCACACCTGCCGTGCTGACCTTGGCCATGGGCTGCCCCCAGTGACCTGCTGGGTTTATGTGGGATGTGTAGGAAGATGATGGGACAGGGAGGAAAAGATGGAAGAAGCAGCATGGAGCTGCCAGCTCCCTCTGGAGTGAGCAGGAGGTATCTTCTTACTCCTGCCCTCCAAGAAGCAGAAACGTTGGCATCTGCCTAATTGCTGGCTTTAACTCTGCAAGAGCCCACAAGTCCCCAGCTCTGAGATTGAAGGGCTAAGCCCCAGACCAGAACACAAATCCAACACTAATCTCCCAAAAGATGCATGCAGACCACAGGAAAGACAGAGGAATGAGTAAGCAGGGCAGCACTTCTCCAGCAGCAGCCATGGGAGAGGCAGGGCCTGGGTACTCACTGCCCCTTACCTTGGCAGTTCCTCTCGTTTATGAGCAGCTTGTAGCCCTTCTTGCAGCTGCACTCGAAGCTGCCCACCGTGTTCCTGCAGATGTGGTCACAGCCACCGTTGTTGAGCCGGCACTCGTCAATGTCTGGTGGGGACAAGCGACACCCGTCACTCCCTGGCTGGGATATTCATCCAGGAGATCTGGGTGCTCCCCTCCTGATGCTGTCCCCACCATGAGCTGGCAAATGGAGGGAACTCCTTGGGCTCTGATGGTCACCAGGGGAAGGTGGCTGCTGGTTTTCTCTGTGTGCATCTGAGGAGCCAATGTGTGACACTGGGCCAGGTCAGGACTCTGGGGCTCAGCTCTCCTTGGAAGTGGTGCAAAATGATTCATTTCTACAGGTCTCAGCATCCCCTGGAGTAGAGCCAGGAGCCCCAAAAGAGCCTCAAAGCTGAGTGAGAGCACCAGACCAGAGTTTGCAAAATTGCAGGTTTGAGCTGGGGATTGCTTTGGGGGACCAGGATTACCAGGAAGAAAGAGAAAACCAGAGGGGAACCCCCTCCTTCAAAAACAGACACTCGACAAAATAACTGCTTTTCAGCCCTTGCTTCTCTGCTTGCTATCTCCTTTCTGCCATTAACAAAAGCTAAAAAGGAAGATGCAGAGTAACTGCAAAGAGCCCCATCAACCTGGAAACAGACTGGGAGATGGGGTTTTTGGTTGTTTTTCTTGTTTTTCCACTAATCGCAAAATTTACTGCTAGGAAACGACCTGTAAAATGGAAGGAGACCAGGAAGAGGCAGCAGCCTGCCCTGTCCCTCCATCCCCCCGTGCTGGGGCAGCAGCTCTGCCTCACTGGGGGTGAGGCTTTCTTTCTTTTTATGACCGTAAGGGAGCGAGCTGTAAACCTGCCTGCAGCCATAATAAAACCCCAGACACAGGGGACATGGCTCTGGGTTATTGCACATCGCTGGAAACTGCAGAATTAGAGAGGGGTGGATGCTCTGATAAAATACCAGGGGCAGGGGGTTCTGGAAGCAGTCAACAGGTAGACAGGCAGCCTGCAGCAGGACAGGCTTTCCTTTCAGCTGGGGTCAAGTTCTGAGAGCTGCCAAAAGACACAATGCAGGCACTGGCCAGCCCTGAGGGGGGAAGTCTGGGGTGCAGGGAACGCAGCCTGGACTGCCCCACGTGGCAGAGGCAGGTGGTTGGGATGTTGGTGGGATGTGCGGCATTGCAGGGTGTTCTCCCCCGTGTGGGATGTGGTGCTCAGACCTGGCTGGGCAGTGTCCCCAGAGGGACTTGTGCATCTCAAGCTCCCAGAGCAGGTGTGGTGCACACCCAGCATGTCCCCACTGGGGCAGCTGAGGCAGTGGGATGGGGTGAGATGGAACAGGGACCTCTTACCCCACAAGGGCCACGCCATTGCCTCTGACTTGACCTGACCCCCTTTTCCTCCTCCCCATAGGCTTCCCAGGGGAGTGGGGCCAAGCAGGGTGCCCGCAGCAAGGCATCCCAGTCCCCCTGAAGGATGAAGGTGATTCCTGTCCCCACCCCATGGATGCAAACACCAAGCCAGCGGGCACTGTGGGCAGTGCTGAGCTGAGCTAAACCTGAACCTTTTCTAAGGGCACCAAGGACACAACGGGGCTCTGAGACACCCAAGGGTGAGCAACGAACACCCCAGCCCTGCTCACACCCACCTACCTTTGCATGTCTTCCTGTCAGGCTGGAGCATGAAGCCCATGGGGCAGCTGCAGTGGACACCCGTGGCCGCGTCGTGGCACTTGCTGTCACAGCCCCCGTTGTTCACAGCACACGTCTCTGCATGGGAAGGGGAGAGAAAGGCTGGGGTGAGGGACTGGTGTTCAAAAGGCTGGGGGAGCCACACCCCCCAGATGTCCCCCACACCACAGCCTGGGAGTGGCAGTGGGTACAAACCTCCCTGCAGAGCCCATAGAAACCGCCCTTGGCTTCTCACACAACAGCAAGGAGGCCACAGAGCCGTGAAATAATGAACACATGGGGGCTGGTGTCCCCCACAAACAGGGCCTCATGGAGGCCACCTTCAGCAGCTCCAAAGAGGAGGAATTCCATTTCCAAGGGACAAGGTCACAGCACTTGTGCAAACAGCTGGAGACAGGTTTTGCCAGGAATGCCCAGGCCGTGGCTCCCAGGGATGTGGGTGCCCAGCCCCAGACCCTTGGGGGGGTGGCAGGGTGGTCCTGTCCTCCTCATGGCCACCAAGCTACCGAGCCACAAAACCACAGATGACCCTGTGCCATCAGTCCCTGACTGTCACCCGCTGCTCAGGCACGGCGGCTGGTCCAGTGTCTCAGGCTAATTTGGGAGACACTTCATATAATTAAAACACACACTCAGAGGCAGGCAGCATCAGTGGAAAAAAAATCCAATTGGAAAAAAAAAAAAGCTAATTATTTCAGTATTATCAAAGTCAGCTGTTGCTGGTAGGACTAGAAGGGACACTAATTTAAATGAAGCATTTTCAGCTTGACAGCTTCCCTGTGAGATCAATCCTCAATTTCAACCCTAACCACCAGAACAATGGTTTGAAGTGCATTAAGTTGTTCACAAAGGATAATAAAATATTCCTTTCAGAAGGCTGGTTGCTTGGATAAATGAGGCATTTGGGCTTCAAGGAACCCAAGATGAAAATGCCTTGAAGAAATTCCTTGGAAAGAGCAAATCCCAGGTTCTCCTGCTCTTTGCAAGCGCCGCATGGGGTAGGGATGACTGAACCATCCAACCATTTGCCGCAGGGCTCGGGAGCTGGGATCGCTCTGTGCTCGTCTTGCCACTGCTATTTTTATGATGTCCCATAATAAGAGAACAAAAGGGACCATTTTATGAAATTAATCGCCAGCACAATTACAAAACCTAACGGCAGGGGAAGGATTTCTGCAGATACTGCTCCTCCAGCCAGGTTCTCGCGCCACACGCGGCCCAGCCGTGCCAGGGCCATCCCCCTCCCTGCAGCGCCAGGGTGAGGGACACGGGCGGCTGACACCGCGCCCAAGGGAAGGGAAACTTTCTGAAAGCCCAGTGAATCATTTGTTTAACGCCAGCCTTTGTTCCAGCAGCTGATGCAGATGCAGCCTGGGGAGGATTGATTTAACAGGGTCACCGCTGAGATGAGACGATGGGTTTGGTTCAGGTGCTGCTGCCAGCGGGATTGAGACGGAGAAGCAGCTGCAGCAGGGAGGATGGGGCTCTCCAGAGAATGTGGTGCCCTGGGCATATTGTCACCATCCTCACAGCCTTCTCCAGCCCTGCAGCACCCCCCGGCCCCTCTGCACCTTTGGCAATTTCGGCTGAGATGAAAAGCCAGTCCCACCCCCCATCCCAGGGCAGCTGCCCGGGGTGGGCATTGGGTATGAGCTGAGCTAGCACAGGCAGAACACCACTGCAAACCCCTCTGTGACGGGAGGACCCTGTCCTGGGCTTGCAGAAAGCTTGGAGGGGGCTGCAGGGGTACCTGTGAGGCGGTGGAGGCTGGTGGCGCAGGGCCGGGCACTGGGGTGGCCCCAAGGAGCAGCAATTGTTCGGCGGAGCTGGCAGCTCAGGGCTGCTCCCAGCCTTGCGTGACTCACCAGCCACACAAGGGCTTTGGGGAGGCCTCCACCGCTAGGGCAGTGAGAGGACAAAGCAGCTTCAAACACACACAGACACACACAGACTCTTCCACTCTCCTGCATCCCAGCTCCGGTCTCATTTCCCAACTGCAGTGCCATGGCACTCCCTGCCCTGCTCAGCACCCTCACTGCAGAAACTCAGGCCTCACCTCCACCTTCTGAGAAGTGACAGTCTCAGCGGGATGTGACCCCAAGAGCCTGAGGGGATAATTCTGCGGTAATTGGAGGGATTACAGCTGGGCTGGCTGGAGCGCAGTGACGGCACAGATCTGGGGTCCCCCCCTTCTCCCACCCCTGTGGGAAAGGCTCTGCAGAGCCCCCCAAAAGCTGCAGTCAGTGCTCCCTTCACTGGTGAGCTGTGCTCCCACAGCTCCTGGGAGTTTTTCTGCACCCAGACATCCAGGAACAAGATTCCCCAACACAAACAAGCTGCTGCACCTTCTGCCTCAATTTCCTTGGTGTCAGAGCAGAGGCATCACCTTACCTTTGTGAACGGCTTGGAGACCCCACGGGGATGCAAAGAAATCCCTGGGGAGGTGCCCAGCCCTGCAAAGGGCCATTTCAGCTCTGCCATTGCTGCACCTCCGGGCTGGGAGCCCCTGTACACAGCAAGGCCAAACCCTGGGACACCCTGAATGTCCCAGAGGGAACCATCCTCGAGTGGACAGGCTCTAGGAAGGGGCAACTTTGGGAGTGCACAGAGCAGAGACGGGCACAAGCATCCCCCTCCCCAGCACGCAGCCGCTGGCAGCCCACTGTGAGCTCCTCCTGGGTGTGGGGGGTAACCATTGCCACAGCCCCTGGAAAGCAGATTATCAGCCCCGGCGCCGGGCTGGATCCACCAAAGCAGCGTGAGAGCCCCCGTCCCATGCAAGCACAGCGGGGGGAGGGTTCCCTGCTCTGTTCCCCAGCCCAGCCCCAGGCTGGCCCTGCAGGGTTTGGAAGCAGCAGCGGGGCAGGGTTAGTGAGACATGCGGTTAGCGCAGCAGCTCAGCCCCCGAGCCCCGTTATGATCTCGAGAGGAGAGACCATCTACGGTTAGACCCCTTCGTAGAGATAGAGAGAACAAAAATATTTACCATTAGAAAACGTCTCAAGGATAACGTGTTGCTGGAAGTGTCTCTCCCCTGTTTAACATTATAAAAAAGTGATTTAGAAACAGTGTCCAGCAGGGAACTTGGTTGGTGTCATACATCAGTGGGTTCGACTCTGCTGCCTTTCCAGCCTGGTGGAAACTGTCCCTTTGGGCTTTTTCTCTCCCACCTCCCAAGCATTCCATGTCCCTCAGCCTCTCCAAACCCCCTCCAGCTGTGCTGGGCTGGTTGGAGCCCCATGCGAGCGGGAGAAGCGCGTTATGAGGAGCGTTAGTGCAGCCTGTTAGTCTGGGGAACCAGGCCCTCACCCTCGTTGGGAACAAAACCAGCACGTGCCAGGGCAGGGGGTGATCCCCAAGTGCAGCCAGGGGGACACTGCACAGCCATGGGATTTGGGAAGGCATCCACATCCCACCGGTGGCACTTGCACCCTTTGGATTTAGCAGCCAAGCCAGCAGTGAGCCCAAATCCTGGGTGTTCTTGGGCTGCTCAGCCTCACCTGCGGGTCAGTGCACCCAGCACTGACCCAGCAGCAGGTCCAGAGATCCTGGCAGTGCTCCCAGCATGGTTCCACAAAGCTGCGGAGCATCAGCGGTGCTGCTGCAAGCCGCCTGGGCGTGGGTCAGGAAATCAGCCATAAAACTTGAGCTGGGTTTAGTTTCCTTCTCCATCTAATCATATTTCTTCTCCATTCACCCCCTTTCCACTCCACCAGTGCTTGCTATGAGTGGGGGGCCAGCAACAGCCCTGCTGCACCCCAAATATAGGTGGGAGGGAACTGCAATGATGGCCTGGCTGGTAAATCTTCCCAAAAAGCCAAAATTTGCATCAACTGTGACAGGCGTTTTTCACATCTCCCTGCAGGCACTGCACCCTTGACTGCTGGAGGGCTGTTTTATGTGCTTTTTTTTATTCTTTCTTTCTTTTTTTTTTCGGCTGCTTTTGGAGCATAAATATAAATATATAAGGTCATCAGCCTCCCCTCCCAGCTCCCCCTCCCCCTTGTGCCTGCAGACATGTTGGGAGCCATTAGCGATGGCCCCTGTGCTCAGAGGCATGTTCCTCATTATCTGCATTTTTAAAAGCAGCAATAAAAAGCGGAAAAATGAAAAACACCGGCCGTGGCCTAATGAAACTGTCACTCAGAGGGGCTGATCGTGCTTCCTGCCGCGTGGTGTGATCTGAAGGGAACCTGGACCAGGGGCCTGTCCCGGCAGCCCATCAAACGCACCGCGTACAATTTCAAAGCCCATGGCCCGGGGAATGACTTTGCGTTTCCCCTCACTGGAAACTTTATTCCCCTTGAAATGATGAAATATTTTGGAGGAAATGGGGAAGGGGCGGTGAAGGGGGCAGTGTGGATGGGGGAGGGCTGTTTGCTGTGCCCGAGCCATAAAACAAGAAAGGGTGGTTATAAATATCCGAGCAGGTACCTCGGCTGTAAATCTGCCGGCCGGGCATCCCCGCGGGGCGGCTGCTGGCTCCCAGTGGCTGGGGCACAATCCCGTGGTGTTCCCACGGTGGGGCTGGGGATAGGGAATCCCCCAGGAGCTGGGCAGGCCCCTTCCTGTGAGGGGGGATTGCGGAGCCCAAAGGGATGAGACAGGCGTGCTGGTGGGTTTTGGGCAGGTGCTGCTCTTAAAATCCTCTAGTGCAGTGTTTGAGCTCCCCTGGAAAGGTGGACAAGGGGAAAGCTCACAGGGACACGCTGCCTCTGGTGAGAGATGCCTTCCCAGCAGACACAGTGCAGGGCGTGGGGACAAAGAGGAAGACTTTGGCCAAGGACAAAAGGATGAGTGATTTTGGAAACCCCTAAATCCCACCCTCACACCTGTGGTACCCAAAGTCTGAGTGCAGAGACCCCCCCCAGCAAACAGACTGCTCTGAAGCATCCCCCAAATCACAAGGTGCTTTGGAGAGCTGCTCTCTCACCCCCGAAACCCAACAGGTCAGGGGCATCCTCGGTCCCAAACCTACCCAAATCAGATGCCATACGCAGTGCCCTCCATCCAGGAGGATCCCACCAGCTGACACACCCAGGGGTCCCGAGGTCCCCATTGGAGGAGAGCTCCCCACCTGGGCACAGCAACATCCCCCTGGAGGGTCCTCAGAGGTGGGACAGGACGCAATGGCCGCGGGAGCAAACACGAGGACGGCGGGGAGCAGGGGCTGTGCACGCCAGGCAGCAGCCAGGAGGGAATGGGATCCATCCTGGGAGCGGGCTGGGGGACAGCAGGGACATGAAGGCAGCAATGAGCTGATGGCCAGGAGGGCTTTGCTGGGGCTCAGCCCCAAACACCCCTCAAGCTCGCAGGGAGCAGCCAGGGGCTCAGGGGGGCTCCTCTGCCCTGAGGACGGAGCCGTCTGTGGAAAGCACGGAGGGTTTTCTGTTCAGGCACAGCAGGGACATGGGGAGCCAAAACCTCTCTTGCTTTCAGTTCCTTTTTCTTTTTCATTTTGCAATAAGAACTCAAATGTCTCAAGCAATTGTGGACTTAATCACTCCCCAAATATAACATTTTTTAAATCAAAGCAGCTGTTAAACAGCACAAGCATATGCAACCAGTAAAACTTCTATCTCTGCTTGATGTTTTACAATTTGAAAACACACACAGGAAAAGGACAATTCTGGGGGTGGTTGAGTTGTCAGGTTGTTGGGGTTTTGGTTTTGCTGGTTTGTTTTTTTTTTGTGAGACAATTGTTCCTGAGACGAGGCCCCACAATACCAAGTTGGAACAGATTGCTGGGGGCAAACCTGCCCCCTCCTCATCCCTCCTCAAAAGCTGCCATTGACAGCGACAGTAACAATTCCCAGAGTGGGGACATCCTCACCGCTCTCTCTTCAGCTGACAGAGGCAGGCAGGGTCCCTGCCTGCACCCCAGCACAGCACCCTGTCCCCAAGTGTCCCCTCAAGCACCACCAGGATCACTTCTGCTCCCTGTGTCTGAGCAGACACATCCCTGCACCCCACGGGTACCACAGCGTCCCTCACACACACATCCCGACTTTCTCAGCAAAAGGAAATTGCTGCATCCTCACAGCTTGGGAAAAACCCTTCAGCAGGCCAAGGACAAACCACCCAGGGAGGAAGACGATCCATCCCACACCCCAGCCCACGTGTGAGCGGTGGCCTGACCTACCTATGCATGTCACCCCGTCCGAGTGCAGCAGGAACTTGACGTGGCAGCCGCACTTGGGCCCCTGGTCGGTGTCGTCGCAGGTGTGCTGGCAGCCCCCGTTCCCGTAGTTGCAGGTCACTGTGGGAGCAAAGCACCAGTGTCACCATGGCCCCAGCTCCTCACTTCCTGCCTGGTATCCACATGCAGTTCATAAAGTTGGCTTGGAAACACCTCATCCGTACCCTTGGAGACTTCCCTCCCTCCTTTTCTTCCTTCCTTCCTCCCTTCTTCCCTCACAGATAATTCCTAAAGCCCTTCACTTTCCCTGTGAGATCTTGGCAGATGCAAACTGTTACGTGGTTTCTCATGTCTTCCCCCTCATATCTGCTAAATGCCACCAGTGGAGTCCAAGCAAAGGGGACTGGTGGGCTGGTCGACCCTGGCCCTGCATCCAGGGTTACAGGGAAGGGGTGAGACTTTCCCGAGCTCTGGAATGACATGGGAGCTTTTGGGAATCCCTGCCAGCCCTCCCCGGGGGGCAAGGTGTGCTGTTCATTTTGCTTAGAGGGAAAGTAGGTTCATAGGATTAAACCTCCATTTCATCAGCGATTTTACACGTTTGCTGCACACAGCAAATGAGAAACAAAATAAAAATAATTGCATAAACACACACATATCTATTTAATAACCCTGGCACTGCCAGTGGGATGCTGGCAGGAGATCAGAGAGGCTGAGAGCACCACAACCCCCAGGGAGAGGATTCCTGCACTCCCCACATGCCAATTGCACTCTCCCTGTTCACCTCCCCTTTGGAAAGGGAAACACTGGGATAGGAACAGGGGATGCTGTGCCTCTGGGACCCCCTGAACTGCCATTTCAGCCTGGCCATGCAAGGACACAGCATCTCATGGCAAAGTAGGGTGCCAGAAGCATTGCCTGTAAGGGAAGAGAGGCAGAGCTGAGTGTGCTGAACTTCAAGCTTGATGAGCCAACTGCTAAGGAGGTGTCTGTGCCATGGGAACAGGGTTAGGGGTCCCTGGGAGGCCATATCCCCAGCTCTGGAGCGCTCCTTACGTTTGCAGTCACGCTGGTTCTTGGTGAGCTCGAAGCCAGGGCGGCACTCGCAGGCGATGCCCCCTTTGGGGGTCTCCCGGCAGATGTGGGCACAGCCGTGGTTCTTGTTCATGCAGTTCATGCCTTCTAAAAGAGAAAAGGAAGCAAAGAAATGCTCCAAAAGCTGCTAGCACTGGTCAGCAGTGGCAGAAGGATGTCTGAGGTGAGATGGGATGGGGAGATGGGGGCAAAGAGGGGAAAGCTTGTCAGTGAGGACCTTGTTGGGACAGGATAACCCGGGCCAGCTCCTGGCACAGAGCTGCTTGGGAAGGTGGACAAAACCACCTGGGAGCCTTCAACCTCTGATTCCCTCCCACCATGGTGAGACCCTGCTCCCACATCTGGAGGTGGCTTTAAACCCCATTGAGATCAAGACCCAGCACCTGCATCCCTGTCCCCAGCAGGGACCACCCACTGTGGCACCGAGAGGAAGGAACAGCCAGCTCATCCCCCTCGGACACGCAAGGATGGGGACACAGGAGATGCCACTTGCAGCTGCTCAGCCATCCTGGGCTGGGCAAGATTCCCAGGGAGCTGGAGTGACCAACACAGCTGGGAAGGGGAAAGGAGGAAAGCAAAAACACTCAGTTGGCTTTGCCAAGCAGCAGAGATAAAAATCAGCAGAGACGCAAAAATCTCTCATTTCCTCCTATTTTGGCAAAGAGATTGCTCCAGACGGCAGCAATTTAGAGCTGATACCAAGACGAAGGGCTCTGTGCTGTGCAAGACCTGGCAGGGGAAGATGTATCTCTTAAGGTGGTGTGAGGACCTCCAGGTCCATCCATTTATCAATAAGTCACTCTGGGCATGGGATTAATGTCCCCTGGTCAGTATTGCTGTGCCTGCCCAAGGGACCTACGAGGGTTTTGCTGCAGGATATTTATCACCTCTCCCAACGTGCCCATCATAGATGCACTTACAAATCTGCCCCACCAAGAACCCAGCAGCAGCAGCACCTAAACCCAGGCAGGAGTGGCCAGAGGTGACAGAGGACAGATAAATAAAGGGGTGGAAGGTGCCCTGGGGTGTGGAACTGCTGAGCACTGACCTTCAGGGCGCTGGATGCAGGTGTGCTGGTTGTCACTGAGGAAGAAGCCCTCCCGGCAGAAGCACTCGTAGCTGCCCATCATGTTGACACAAGTCTGCTGGCACCCACCATTGCCCTCCGAGCACTCGTCCAGGTCTGCAGAGGGAAGGTGGCAGGGGGTGAGCACAGCTCCCTGGCACACCAGGGCGATGGGGACTAGGTGGGACAGATCTGCTGGGTAGTAATCTACACCTGCCTTACATCTGTGATTCCCCTGCTAGAAGAAAGGGGAGTGCTTGATGGTGCAGGGGATGAAGACAAAACACAGCAGGAGTGGGTACAGGGGTCATACAG
Organism: Pardalotus punctatus; assembly: GCA_013400915.1. Classification (NCBI taxonomy): domain Eukaryota; kingdom Metazoa; phylum Chordata; class Aves; order Passeriformes; family Pardalotidae; genus Pardalotus; species Pardalotus punctatus. The sequence goes on along the minus strand of VZTX01020992.1, from coordinate 23,575 downwards.
CTTCCCTGACTGATAGGCAAAAAAGGTGAAGCCTTGTTTTACAGAAGGGAACACCAGACCTCAAGGAAAGGGATTTTCCTTGTCCCAGAAACCCCAAAACACCCAGGATGCTCATCCAGGATGCCGGCTGCAGCCGGCCCCTGCTCCCAGCCCCTCGGAGCCTGTCGGCAGCTGGGGATGCCTGCACTTCATTAGGAGGAGCTGGGAAACCTTAGCCCAGAGCAGGGATAATTACTTGTAAGGAGACTCGCATCCCCTGCCCTCACACCTGCTTTGGTTTAACAAGCCAAGGCTGGAAGGGGCTGAGATGTGGCAGCAGCCATGCCCTCACCCCAAGCTGCTCCTGCTCCAGCCCTGCAAATGCTGCATTTAATGAAGCCTAACTGCCCATTGCTCTCTCTAGAGGCTTTTTGGGGACAGTGGTCAGAGCTGAACTCACCAGTGTCCTGATGTGCCAGAGCAACCAGGACACCAGGCTCTGGCAGAGACAAATCTCTGCCGTGGCCATCCCTTGCCCCCTCTGCCCGCGGTGCCGGGGCTGGGTGATGGTGTCGGGCCGGGAAGCGAGGGGCCCCATGCCAAAGAAAACGTCCTGTGAACTCGAGCGTTGCAGAGCCGCAGCTGAGGGGAAAACTGAGCCCCTCCAGCATCACCCACCGGAAACGCCGGAATAGCGGCTCAGTGACGGCACGCGCCGGGGGCTCCCAGGCCCCCCAGCACCGGCCCCCACCCCAAACAGCACAGCACACACCAAACTCCCTTGCTTTTGGGCAAAACCGATGGACAGATGGATGCCTGAGCAGTGCAGGTCCCTTTCACCATGCCCCAGCCCCAGGCAAGCCCTGAGGGGATGCTCAGAAATATCAAAGCAGGGCTGCAGCTCCAGCTGGAAATGGCCAGGCAGCAGAGCCCAGCAGCACCCCACAAACCCACCACCTTGGAAAGGAGGTGTTGAAAACACCCTCTCACCCACAGGGCAGGGAGGGCTCACACCCGGGCTGCAGCCAGGCACAAAGGGATGTCCTCTGTGATGGCAAGAAGCTCTCGGCTTCCTCCAAAGCTCATCCCAGCCAAGCTATGTCCTGCAGATGCCAATAACTCTCCTCAAATCCCCCTGCTTAGAACAAGGGCTTAATGTCTTGCAACTTCTCCTTCCAGCTCTGCTCAAAAATGAGGAGGCAGCCGTTCAAACCCGATGGCTGAAACGAGACTCCGCCGCTCTAATACCTGTTTTATTAAACGCAACAGAGATGGGCAGAAGCCAGCAGGGCCCATGTCAGGATGGGGGCTTGAATTCCTGTCCTGGTTCAAAAGGTCGCCCAGGGTGGGCAATGGAGGGGGCAGTGGGTTCTGGTGGGCACATACCCTGACTCCTCTCCAGCTCAGCCCCTGCCCGTGGCACCAGGAAAGCCTGGGCACAACACTCTGCTTTGCTCTGCTTCTCTTTCTTTTGGCTAAAAGAGGAGGCAGGCAGGTTGAGCAAAGTACATGAGGATCAGGGATTAGATGCTGGGATGAGCTAAGGAAGAGCTCAAGGTGGGAGCCAGCATGCTCCACCCCAGATCCCTGCTCGCCCGGCTGCTCCCCAGCCACCTCCGTCCCCTCCTACCCAACTCTGTAAACACATGACGTCCAGCTTTCCTTTCTTCTCCTCGGGCTCATCCTCCCCCGGGAAAGGAAGGCAGAGCCGCCCGCCCGCGCCTCCTCCCAGCTGTGTAAATCTCCCCCCTCCCCGAGGAGGCTGCAAAGATCCCGGTGATGGTGGTTAATGCAAAGCGTATGTGTCCATAATCCCTTCCCCCTCCTCCTCCCATTGATGAGCTCATTAATGACCCCTCTGCAGACACTAATTAGAAAATAGCATGAGCTCCAGGCGGAGGGGAGGCGGGCGGCCTTGTGCCCTGGCGCTCCCACCGCGGATGCCGCGGGAGGAAGCGGGCGCGGGCAGCGCGATGGGCCCTGGGGCTCTGATGGGAGCTTTGGCTCCGCCGCGGCCGGATGGAGTTTGGGGCGGTGGGAAGTGGCAGGGAGGATGCACGGCCGCTCCGTAGGCAGATGCCGGGTTTGTCTTGGCCCGGGGATTATTTATCCAGTCCCTTCGCTGGTTCCCATCCCCACCATATTTGCTATTAACTCATCTGTTTTGGCAGGTGCAGGGCTGACCTCAAGCACGAGCAGAGCGAGTGGCAGGGCCCGGGTGAGCTGGTCCTGCCCTCGGCAGCAGCACAGAGCTGCCAGCCCGGCCGCTCGCCACAGCAGGATGCGGCTGTGGGGAGCCCATGCCTCACCCCCAGCATCCCCAAACCCAACTCTCCCAGTTCTGCCTGATCCCAGCCCTCCCCATGTACAAATGGACCCATGGAGCAAGTTTTTCTCCCAGCATGGAGCATCCTCCCTTGGCATCACCCCTGTGTAACAGGGAGCAATCCTGTCCCCAGCAAGCCATTGCAGCACAGGACATGCCTGCAGCCAGCTTAGTGCCCTGGGAGTGCCACCATGGTTCCATGGCTCTGCAACAGGTCTGGGGCAGCAAAGAAAGCCAGCAGGCTGGTCCCAAGGAGCTGGAGCTGCCGAGGAACTGCACCATGCCGACATCCCTCACCTAAGCAGTTGTGGCCGTCGTGCGCCAGGCGGAAGCCGTCGTAGCAGGTGCAGCGGTAGTTGCCGGGGATGTTCACGCACTCGTGGACGCAGCCCGCGTTGTCTTCCCGCTCGCACTCATCAACATCTGAGGAGAAGGAGGGCAGGAGGGCAGCAGCTGCAGGTGGCCAACCCACCTCCCATGGGTGCTGATCCCCATCTTCAGCATCTTTGCCACCCAGTTGACATTGCACCCTGGGGTCTTCTGCCCTCCCTACCTATTCCAGCAGGTTCTCAGCTCCATTATCACCTGAAGCATCCCTCCACACCCTACAAAAACACCTCTATTCTCCCCAGTCTAGACCCTGGAACTCCAGCTAGCCCACTGTCTTACAGCTTTAGCTTGGTGCCGGGTGCTGGGAACCTCCTGGGATTTCCCAGGGTGCTGGCAGAGCAGCCCCGTCTCCATGGCAAAGCCCTGCAGTGCCTGGAGCGCTTTAATCCCTCTGCTATTTGTACTTGGCCCATCCTGACCCTGAACCTGCTTTGAGCAGAGCTGGGAATTTTTCCCTTGCCCCAATCTTGCTTTCCTGCTGCTGCTGCTCCAAGGAGTCCACTTTCTTTCCATTCCCCACTCAGTTATTTCTATATATAGATGTATGCCTATACCTATATCAGTATCTACATTTACACCTACCTACATCCAGATTTATATCTACACCATCTATGTCTGTATTTCTGTATCTTATTTTAAGGTTTCTTATTTTTTAGCTGCTAACACAGTTCTGCAGCCCCAGGGTCAGAAATCTTGCAGGAAAATAAGCTCAGCTTTGTTTAAAACAAGCCCCAAGTGACCCTCCATGGGCACATGGACCCTCCAGAACAATGGCTGTCACCATCACCAGCAAGGACAGTCAGAGTCCTCTCTGTCCCCATGCACTGTCAGCAGGCCAGGAGTTTGGGGCAGAAAAGGGGAATAAATGGTTTACAATGGGTTGGGGTAAACAAGTGGCCTTTTTGTGGCCAGGAGCCCCTGGCCTCCAACCTGCAGGGCTGTCACTCATCAGGGTGGCTCTGGCTCCGGTTCTGGTGTGTCCCTACCTTTGCAGTGCTTCCCATCCCCGGTGTAGCCAGACTTGCAGATGCACTTGTAGGACTTGGGGGTGTTCTGGCAGATGGCATCGATGTGGCAGTTGTCAGTGCCCTCCACGCACTCGTCAACATCTGCAAGAAGACAGGTGAGGGGAGCAGTGGGGAGAGCCTGGGACCTTCTTCTCACTGTCCCCATGGGAGCCACCACTGGAGGTGATGGATCCCAGAAGCCTCTGGCTCCTCAACCAGTGGATAATGGGCTTGCTCTGGGACATGGGAGTCGCAGGATCCACTCCCAAACGCCACAACCTGTGTCCCCTCTTGGACATGTCACCCTGAGACTCCCCAGCCCTTTCATGTGTCTGAGGATAGGAAATGCTGCTCGGGCACTCCTAGTCCAGGCTGGAGCCAGCCCCGGCAGAGGTGAAAGTCTCTGTCTCCAATTAGCTGTTTCCTGAGCCAACCAGTCACCCAAATAATCGTCATTGCTTTCTATTCTTAGGCACCAAGGAATGTGCACAAATTAGCAGGGACCACACTAAATAAACCTGGGAGCCAGGAGGGAGAACTGGGAAAAATATCAAGGCTTCCTTGGGGATATGGACCAAATCCACATCCTCCCCATCCCCCTTTGCCCCTCGAACCCCTTCTCTGGAATGCAGCGCCAGGGTACCCAGGACATCACATCCAGAACTCCACATGCTGGCGATGGCCTCAAGCAGTGATGTGCAAGTGTTTGCTGCAACAGGAGGCCGTGGGAGTGGAGGTTTAAATGGTATTTGGGAAATGGAAAAGCCTTGAGCACATGGAGAGGAGGTTTGTGAGCAAAAGCCTGTTCAGCTGGCTCTCACTGCCTTCCAGGCCCTGGCAGTCAGAGATGTGGTGCCCTGAAGCGGGCACATCCCCTCCCTGACTGCCAATGCCTGGAGCAGATCGGGCTGCTGAGGGGCAGGCGGGGGCTGAGCATCACTCGCAGCCCCTCAGGTATGGGCCGGGCTCCCAGAACAGCCCGGGCTCCTGACTCCAGCTCCACTGGCACGTGGGGAGAACCAGCACTGCTCCTGGAGGGGTTTGCTTTCACCTCCTCTCATGGGGATGGGAAGCATCACACCAGGGAAATGGGATCTGAGAGTCCCTCCAGCTTCCCTGGACCCCCTCAGGAAGAGTGTGAGGCTTCAAAGCTCTCAGCTGCCTTTAAAAAACTGCTTTCCAGCAGCCCCAAGAACAGAAGTGCTCCAGGAGGTCCCCAGAGACCCAAAACATCCCTGCAATCGGCAGGCGGGCAGGCAGCCCTGCAGCCCCGCGGGACAGGGGCCACGGCCGCGGGAACGCCAGCCCGAGCCCTGTCCCGGCCACCCCGGCAGCTCTTTGCCGGGAGATGTGAGTCACCCGGCCGGGAGGAGGAGAGCTTTGTCTCTGCACCAGGGAGGCGGCACGTGCCTGCGCATTGTATAAATATTTACAGCCCGCATTCATATTTGTTATTTGACATTAGCCATGGCCCGCGGCCACCACGGCCTCCCTTGGGCCATTAATCACCGGCTGGAGGCTGACCCACCACGGTGGGGACGATGGAGGCATTGCACGGGGAGCAGGGCTCTGCTCCCAGCTGGCACGTCCAGCAGCCACACCACTGGTCACGGTGCCACGGTGCGGTGGCCACCAGCACCCATGGTCATCCCCTGCCTGTGCCAGGGGGCTCTTGTCCCTTTGGGGAGTTGAGCGTGGCTCTTCAGCATCCCAATGACTTCAGGCTCCTGTATCCCTCACTGGCCTCCCAGAGGGTCAGTGACAGGTTGTGGTGCCGGAGCAGGGGGATGTGGGGGGATGCCAAGTGCTGGCCACAACATGCATGAGGATTCAGCAGCAGCAAAGCTTCTGCTGACCCAGAGATCTGCTGAATCTGCAGATCCTGGTCCTGGCCCTGTGTGGTTGGGAGCCCCCCTTCAGGTCTTCCCCTAAAGTTATAATTCACATCTTGATGCTTCCAGCCACGGTCCCAAGGTGACAGTTGTCAAGTCTGGCACCCCAGGCACCCACCCTGGCTCACAGGTAGGAACCAGCACCCAAACAGCACAGACCATCCATCAAACCCCATCTCCCTCCCCTAAAAACGCCCCAAACATGAAACATCCACCAGGCATCAATCACATCATTGAAACTTTCCCAGCCTTTTGCCAGGAATCTCACTTTTGGGGGAATTTTATTTCCTATTTCTTTTTCCTTCTGTGCTCTCAAACTCAAGACCATGTACAACATCCATGAGGCACTGAACGCACCTCTGTCCCTTTCCCACTCACACATGTATGGCATCTTTTTTTTCTATCTTTTTTCTTTTTTCCCATTCTGTAACTTCAAAACTTCTCTAACTTTGGAAAGATTATACAGCAGCAAAGGTACAAAATAAAACATTATCAGTTTTCCACTCTGTAATTTTTCCAAAGCTGGAGTCATTCTGAAAGGTTACAGGATTATAAAAAAAAAAAAGAAAAAAGAAAAAAAAAGAAAGAAAAAGGTGTGTTTGTGGGAAGAGTGAATAAATACCCTCCTTGGCACCCCTGGAGTCATACTGGGGTCGGCAAAGATCCCAATTTTAGAATGCTGAAATTTTGGCTTCTCAGTATCCTTCAGAAATGATGTAGTGAATTAAAGTAAAACCCTCTGAAAAACTCAATTTTTAGCATTTTTGTCAACGCAAGCAACATTTTCCCGTGAAAGGGAATTTCTCTCAGGGCAGCCCGTTTTTCCTGCGGGAGAATTTTCTCCGTCCAAAAAGCTGTCTGTGGCCTCACTGCAGGTGCTCTGAGTTGCTGCCACCACATGAGAGGGTTCATCTTCAAGACAAGTGAAGATTTTTTTCTTAATAAAAAAATCCTTATTGATGTTCCTGTCCATATTTGCTCTCACAATCGCCTCACTGGGGTGTGCCCTGCTTGCTCCTCTGCTCCAGTCAAGGTCCCAAATCCAGGTGGGCTTTTTGGAGGGTTTGCCAGCCCCCCCGCAGACCTATACCCCTACAGCCCCTCCATCCCTTCCTTCCACAAATAATCAAAAAACGCTGCTTTTCACCCTAAGCTGACTGAAAGGAGCCCAAACTGGGCAGCACAGATGGGCGCATCATGCCTCGAATCCCCGGCACTGGGGAATTTTGCACCCAGCGGGGAGTTTGGTTTTGATGAAGATGTTGAGTCTCACTGGGGCGCACGGTGTCCCCGCTCCCTGCCCGGCCCCATGTCCCTGTCCCACCGCGCTGGGGCTGCTCAGGGCTCCGCAGAGGGCAGGAGCATCCCTGGCACGGCCATCGCCGGGGGCTGCGGCGAAGGGCAGGAGGTTGCGGCGCTCGCCCCGCGCCTCGGGCCATGTTTTTTTATTCCGTTGTGGGTGGGATTTTCCAGCGCTGGCTGTTGGGCCCCGTTCCGCTCCAGCTGCAGCTTTATTCTCCATTTCAAAGGCAGCGGAGGCAGACGGTTTCAACGCCACTGCCATTTCGAGCGTGCCAAAAGCGGGGGGACCGTCACCTCCCCGGGACCGGCGCGCACCCACCGGGAGCCCAAGGGCTTTGACCGAGGGCCAGCGAGGGAGGCGGTGGCAGAGCCCACGGGCAGCCGGGTCCCACCTCTGCCCTGCGGCGTCACACCCGACGGCGAGTAGGGGGATAAAGCAACAGCTCGTATATTTTTAGAGCCTGGATTGAGGCTCTTTCCTCACTTCCTTTTTTTGTTTTAAAAAAAAATAATAAAAGATGGTTTTGTCCATAGGGTGAAAGTCACAATAAATTTGAGGAGGGGAGTGAGACAGGGCAGCAAAAAGTGGCCTGGAAAACCCTAAACAAACAAACCCACCATCCTTTTCCCCCTCTTTTGCAAGCGCTTCAGCTTTTTCTACAAATTAATTTTATTCTTTGTTTTTATATAGGCATATATATTAACAGCCTGTCTGTATGGGGATGTGTGTGTAGCTGTTGGCAGACATGTGGAGTTTCCACTCGGCCTTAATGCCAAATTAAAGCTTTATAACTTCAGTAGCTCCTTTTACCAGGGTATTAATAACCACCTCAGACACTGTGGTGCAGTTTATTAATCATTTGTTCGTCCAGGGAGCTCGCAAGGGCGACTCATGCTGCGCCACAGCAGGACGGGCTCAGGGCACGGCCACGGGCTGCAGCAGCCCCCCGGGAGGGGATATGGGCCAGGAGAAGGGAGGAGGATGCTCTGCAGGGCAGCTAAAGGAGTGTCATCGGAACTCAGAGATCCTGACTCAGGTGCTTGGAGATGTCTGGCTACCAGGATAGGGGGCTGGTGGTCCCTGGGCAGGTAGCTGTGCTCAGGATGGCTCAGAGGGAATAGCTGCATCTCACTGTGCAATGGGGACCCCCGCACCAGCCCAGCGCCCACACACCTACCCAAATCTCCAAAAGCAGATGGGACACAGGAGATGCAGCCCAGCGCTTGGCCCTGTGGAACGATGGAGTACAGAAGGACAAGGAACCACAAGTCACAGCGAGGACCTGGGGACATTCCCAGCCTGGTGACCATATTGTCCAGTGCCCAGACCCTGCTCTGTACCCCTCACCATGGGTTTTGCTTCCCCAAAGCTCTCTATGCCCCAGAAAAGGGTGTTGTTATCCTGCTCACTGATGCTTCCCACTCTCATGAGGGCAGAGCCAAGTTGAGCTGTCCATCCTTTGCACCAGTTTGGGTCATCCTGATGGCTCCCAGTCCCACCACCATTCTCTGGGTTGGAAATGTTCCCTCCACCTACATCCAACCTCCTCATGCCAATCCTGGTCACTTCAGCCCAATTCTATTGCCACTGTCCCACAGAGGGTTCAACGCTCCACGCCAGCAGCGTGTTCATCTCCCCAGGGAATTGTCATTGCTGTTGTTGTTCCTTTGGCTTATTAGACTGACCCCAGCCTTGCTTAAGAAATGTGTTTGTTTTTTGCTCCGGGAGCAACAATCTCAAGATCTCCAGCAGGGACACAGCCTCTCCAAAACATGGCCGGGCATCCTCCAGTGCCGCAAGACAGAGCAAACTTTATTTGCCATCGGAGGCTTCTCCTAAAGCCTCTCAGGGGACTTAGAATTTTGAAAGTGAAGGTTAAGGTCAATCATGCATACTTTTTTCCTAAATGGATTACTCTGGTATGGCCATCTGCAAAGGAAAAAAATCTATATAAAAATAAAAGAACCCCCAACTCCTGAGCAGTTTGGAGAGAGCAATGCATCGGCACTGGAAGACTCAAGGTGTCTGAATATTTATACTCCAGTTGGCAGTTATAAAAAAACTCTTCTTCCCTCCTTCCTACCCACCCCCTCCCCTTTTTTAATCTCAGTACAGGCACGTTAGACGCCCTCAGTCAAAGATCTCCTTTGAACTGTGTATGTGAAATGTTTACAGTTTTACATTTCATATTTCAGTGGGGTGGAGGGGACAGGCACAACAGTCGCACACTGTGAATGCCGGAGAGGTAGGAAGGCAGAGGCCAAGGGGAAGGAGGTTTGGCTGCAATGGGAGGGGAATCAAACAGCATCTCCACGCTGCTATTGGAAAATTTTAGACTCCTTTAAAAAATATAAAAAAATAATCCCTGGTGGCATGGGCTCTGCAGGTGCATCCCACCACACCAGCCCCTCACGTGGGACGGTGGTTCCGGCCCTGGGCAGCCACACAGACCAGCCAGGAGGGCTGATGTCAACTGTGGATGACCACTGAGTGACCAGTGGGCTGGGCTGAGGCTGTGGTCCCACCCAGGACCCTGAACTGAGGTTGTGGGAATGCCGGGTGCTGCAAACTGGGGTGGCTGGGGTCTCCCAGGAAGATTCTGCATCTCCCTCCCAGCGCCATACCATGGCATCATCTCAGAGGATGTGTAATTAGTTTCAGAGAAATGTGGCAAATCCTGGGATGTGCTCCCAGTGATGAGGGTGCTGCCAGAGGGGCTGGCACTGCCCGAGGATGGTGCAGAGCTGCCAGTCCTTGGGCTCTGTCCTCCCAGTGCAAGGGAAGGACTGATGCTGGCAGACAGGGGGTAAGGGCACTGCTCCACTGAGAGCAGGAACTCAGGACAAACTTCTGCCTGGGAGGCTGTGAGATGGACTGATGGACAAGAGGTTGGGACTGGGGGTGATATTATCTGCCCAAAAACTGGAGCAGTGGTGGGCATGGCAGTGTTTGGGCAGCTTGGCCTGGAAATGCAGGGAGAGAGTCCATCCCAGCTGTGAATGCGTGTCAGGAGCTTCTCTACGGTTACTCACATTTACATTGTCAGTTCTCCTCTTGAAAGCTTCCCTAGTCCTAAGCTGACTCCACAGCCAGCCAGGTCCACTGGCAGACACCCTCCAGGCCCGGCAGCCAGCTCTCTAAATCCTTCCTTCCCCACAGACTAAACTTTCTGGGGTAATTCAGTGCAAGAAATGAGCCAGCACGCCCGATCCACGGCACGACATTATCCCAGCAAGACAAGCCCATCCGATAGGAGAGAAGCCCTTCCCAGCCCGTGACAGTCACCTGGCAAGGGTGGCTGTTCCTCAAAAAGGCAAAAGTTTTGGGGTGATGTGTGCCCCATCCTTGGGGTGTCACCCGGCACACACACTGAATGCTTTTGAGAAATAACCTGCTAATACATGTCCCAGACACACAGGGCAGGTTCAAAGAGCTCAGTGACAGTCAGGAAACCAGGACACAGTGGGTTCCAAGGAAAGGCACACATGGTACCTGCCACCAGTGATGCCCTAATGATGCCTAAGTTCAGCCTCATCCAAAAGGAGCAGGACCAGGCCCACCCCTGCCCAGAGTCCTTGCAGCCCTACAGGCACCAACATTTGCCCCTCTGCAGATGCCTCCCCCTCCCCAGCCCACAGAATCCCTCAACTGCAGCCTCAGGCAGTAATTCTCCAGCACAGCCCCCTGGCTGCTCAGCAGCCGGACATTCGGGAGGAACCAGCGCCGTCCCAGGCGCAAGGCGGGCGAGGTACCCCGGTGCAGGATTGAGCTCACCTCTCTCCACCCCCACTCCACCCCTCTCCTTCCCTGAAGGGATCTGTCAAGTCTCTGCACGATGGAATTTCACTTTGCTATTTTAATGCAATTCTGGCTCAGGCTTAAATGGAACTGGAAACCAAAAGGCCTTAATAAATAAATATTATGATAAGAAATGAAAGCAATGCATACACTCAAGATAATTTGAGGGGGGATAAAAACCTAAGCATTCCATTCTGTGCCTAAATCATAAAGCTTTATGTGAAGCTGGACGCCTTCTCACCAAACCTTTGCCCTGGAAAATCTCTCCTGCTTGCCCAGGCTGCCCTTCGGAGAAGTCGCCTATTGTTTTAGAAACACTTTGAGCCAGATAAGACAATAGCCTTGAAATTCCTTCTAACTTTGTCGGTGACAGGGCTCGGGCGACCATGCGTGTGGCTGGAATCCGCCTACAAGAGATCTTTCATTATATCCAGCGCTCCGAGATTTCATTCACGCTATTTAATCTCACCGTACGCACAAACAGGCAGCTGCCACAACAGCACAGCCAGAGCCGGGCTGGAGAAACCTTACATGCTATGGAAAGAAAAAGAGAAAACCCGACAGATTGTACAGATAGTGGTGAATTAAGGAGAAAACCCCCTTTGAGATGGCCAACAGGATCATGTATAGGGCTGTGTGTGCTCGTGTGGGCGCGCGCGCTCCCGCGCGTGTGTATAGAAAAAGTCTGAGCTAAATATAGAGGTGCTATAGAAAAGCGAAGGTATAGATAGACCATACATAAAGCTCCGTGTGTACGTCTGGGAAGGGGAGGCTCTGGCTCAATGCGGGAGTTGTGAAACAGAAAAGCCTGAAGTTGATAAGGATGGGACATACCTCTCCTTTCCAAGAGATAGCGAAAGAGCTCCCTTAATTTTCAGGCTTAGCTGTGCTCGGCTACCCGAAGTTTTCTGCTACCCACACCCCTGAAGCAAACATCCGAGATTCCCCGTGCTGATGTGAGGTCCCCAAGCACAGATGCAGCCTCCCGGTGTTATCGACGCCCGCTCCGCCATCCCTGCCCTCTAACCCAGCCAGGAGCAGCCTCCTTGCCCACACTGCCGCCGTGGTAGCCCCATCTCACAGACACAAAACCAGCAGAGCCCCCCAAGCTCCTCCAAACAGCCACATTTTCCCTGCGATGAGTGCAGACTTGTTTGCCCACCCCAATTTTCTGCCCCTGCACCCCCTGGCTTGAGATAAAGAGTCCAAACCAAAAAACTAAAGTCTAAGAAACACAACTCATTAAAGAGTTTACAAACCCAACCCCAGTCCAAGGCAGTAGGCGAGAATATCTGCAAGCGACATTTAAAATCCCCTCCACTGTTTGTTGTTACTGCTGCTGCCTTCTCCAGCCTGCACTTAAACCCCAGCTCTAACAAGGAGATCCGGCTGCCCAATCCACACATCAAACAGCAAACCTTCGAGCAGGGAAGATTTTCTCTTACCTTGACTGGCTTTATTTGCCAGCGTGTTTCCAGAGTGGAGGAGAAAGAAAAGGATGGAAAATCCAGCAATCTGCAAAGCTCCCATTGCAATCCCAGTCTGCAGGGAGGAGCGGGGGCAAGAAGGGGGATTTCTAGTGCTTTAAAGGAAACAAGGGGCTGAGCATGCGAAGGAAAATCAAGGGGAGGAAGGGGCTCTCTCCTTGCCGTGTGTGAGACAGAGGGAGGGAAGGGAACTGAACTGATGGAAAAAGCTGCTCTGGGTTCAGTTTGGGGCTCTTGGTGTTGCTGAAGAGGAGAGAGCGAGGGAGGGAGACCCAGGGCAGTTGGAGGAAAGTGGACTCTATCGCCCTCTCTCTGGCGGCTGCTCTGATCCCTTCTCCTCCTTTTTTTTTTTTTTTTTTTTTTCCCTTAAAA
>VZTX01020992.1:0-10965 GCA_013400915.1 Pardalotus punctatus | reverse complement strand
CCCCTTAAATAATCCCAGCCAATTCCAGTTTTGCAAGAGCAGCAGCAGCAGGAGCAGGAGCAGCAGTGCTGGAGGGGGGAAGCAGGCGCCTTGCCCTGGTGCTGGGGACCTGGGAAAGGGGAGTGGAAAGGAGAGCCCCATCCAAGCAACGCCCTTTTTCTCTCTCCCAGCCTTTCTTTCTTTCTTTCTATTTGGCTTTGGTTACTCCTTCACGGCTCCCCCCTCGCACCCCCAAGGCTGGGCTTTGCCTGCAGGAATTTACAGTCTGCGCTGAAGGAGAAGGGCCAGTAGCCATGGAGACTGCTTCCCTGGGAGCAGGGAGGTCAGGCGGAGACCATGGGCGATCAATGCATCAATGCAAAGCCCCCCGCAACCCCCAGACCCACCCCGCACCTCGCAGCCCCTCGGCCAGCCGAGGGCTTGGGGTGGTGGTAAAGGGAGGGGGGCCAGGGGGAGGCGTATGGCATGGGAAAAGGCAAGGGGTGGAAAAGAAAAGGGGAAGGAAAAACAATATATATAATTAAAAAAACCCGGGAGTTTGCAGATGGCACGACCTGGCTGGGTTCAGTGGCTGCGGGAGCGTCTCGGGGTGCTGGGCAGGGGGAAAGCAGGGCTAGAGAGCAGCTCTGCTGGGTGCCCTGAGAGGTGGGAGGAGGACTGGAAGTAAGGGTGGAGGGAGAAGAAAAAGACCTTTCTGAAATATTCAGGGTTTTTTGTTTGCTTGTGGGAGCTTCTCACAGCCCAGCCCCCTGAAGCTGGGGGCACCCCAGGGGAGCAGGGGGACCCCTGCCCTACCCCGTGACCGTCCTTGCACTGGGAGCTGCTGGCACCATCTCTCTTCCGGGGTGTTCCTGCTCCCTGAGCCAGGAGAGGCATCACCAGCCAGGAAACTGCAGCAGGAGATAAGGCTGGGAGCCAGGAGTGGGATCGGGAGGAAGGTGTGCAGTGATTCCACCTGTCCAGGGATAGGGGGTCCCACAGCCCCAGTGCTCATCCTGCCCACGGGGTCATCCTGCCCACCGTGCTACCCCTGCACCCTCCCATACACCCTTTTGTCCTAATAACCACTAAAGTCACCACAAAGGGGACAGGAGGCTGTGGGAAATGTCCAGCTAAGCCAAAGCACTCAGTGCAGAGAGGAGGGACTGCAGCTGGACAGGAGGATGCTGAGGAGCCCTTGGGTCTTTCCCTACAAACCCCCCCTCCCTGGGCTGCCCTCCTGGGACAGGCACCTTCCCCTTGGGAGGGGGTTTGCAGGAGCACACCAGTAACCCAAACCCATCCCTGGCACAGCCAGGCTCCACGGCAGCCAGGAAGGAGCAAAGGTGCGAGAATGATTCTTATAGCTGTAAAAAAATGTACATAAAAATATGAATGTGGAGGTGTTGTCCTTAGGATGTGTTGGGAGGGGACCATGACCCACCAATGGGAATGTGCTACCCCACTTGTCACTGCTGCCGAAGGAAGCCAGCTCCAGTCTGCGCCAGGAACTCCTGGGGACAAAAACTCCTTCACTGAGGTGTCGAGCAGGACAAGGGTCTGGTCCTTGCAGCGCAGGCCCTGATCTGAGAACATCACTAGTGGGGTGCCACCACCCTCCTGTCAGGATCAGACCAGCAGCTGTGGCAATGCTTTCCTTTCTGGGCTGGGACTTGATGCAGAAACACAAGTCTCTTATGGCAGGGGGTCTTATGACTCACAAGAGCAGAGTCAAAATGGAAACTCTGCCCTGGGTTACGCTGGTGGATCTCTGTGCCTGGCCACTGCACCTCGCACCCCGTCCTGTGATCCTTTATCATCATAACCAGAGGAAAACTAAACAGTCCTCCTTTTTTTTCCCCCTCTAACCTATCTTCTAAATCTGGAGACCAATCTCACGGCACGAGGAACAAGACCTTCAGCAATGTTGATTTATAACTGAGCTTCTAAATTGCAGGTTTACGCATTAGTATAAACACCCATAAACCAGCCTTAAATACACAGGACCGTGTGTAATTAAAACGCCAAAACACCGAGCAGCCACGTGACAGCACAGGGGAATGAACAAACTCCTCACTCGCGCCCAGACCGCCTCAGAGGGGACAGGTCTCGGGCCAAGTACTCCCAGTTAAACCAGTTCCTTGCACTGCTGGGGTTGGGTCTTGCCTTCGAAGGCATCGCTCCTGCCACAGGAGCCAAGGGACTGAGCCCCATGTCTCACTCATCCAAAGGGATTACAAAGTACCACAGCAAAGCAGTGGGGTGAACTGCTGATGTCCAGGAATTCCCAAAAAAACCATATAATCCTGCTTTCTTCCCAAAGCATGCTGCCTGGCTGAGCAGCTGAAGGGCTGATGGAGGTGCCAGGGCTGTGCATGCTGTGGTGCCCCTCCAAGCACTCGGCCGTCCCCCATGGGGAAAGTCAGGCAGATGGGGATTCCCGACATCACACAGGGAGTCTGGAGGGAGTGCCATGATTCACACAAATCACCTGCAGGACAGCCCAGCGCTTTGGCCCAATGGCTCCTCACCAGCTCCTGTAGCTGCTGCGTGGGACTGGCACAGATCCGTGCCCGGGAGCTGTCTCCAAAACCCTTCACAGGCTTTGGGACAACCCTGCCAGCCTGAGCCTTGTGTGTGTGTGTGTGTGTGGCAGGGAAGGAGGTGGCAGGACTCTCCTCCCTGCTGCCTCCACTCCCCGTTGTGCACTTCTGGGCAAAATCCATTTGCTTTGGCTTCATGTAGGGCCAGAAGATTCGGCCCATTGTGCTGTGGCGCTGAAGAGCCGGCGAGGAATTGTCAGCCATGCTGAAACGGTTACATGGGGAGTCATGAAAATTTACTGCACCGCGCTCCGGTCCCTCGCCAAGAAATAAAAGCAAAAGATCACAACAGGCATTTTTTTAATTTGAAGCAAAATTAAAAAAAGAACGGATCCGCACTCAGAAAACAACAACCACATCCACAGATCAAAGCAGCTGTTCTCCTCTCATTCGGGGTTTTAAGAGGTTTCTGCAGCTACAGAGATGTTTACACAGGGAGAGAGATACATACATTGTGCTGTCTTGATGCTGCCTCTCCCCCCTTCATCTGGCAAAACATTCCCTGGGAGGCGATATGAGGTCATTCCTAGCCCCTGCCTTGTTTTCCTCAAGCTGCAAGGCTTCGGGGCAAGAGGCAATTCAGTTCCCATTAGCACACACACATTTGCACTTGGAACCCTCCCATATACATTTTGCCTGGGGGAAGCTCGGGATGGACAGGGGACCAGTCTTTGCCAGCTTGTTCCCAGAGGGAATTCCAGCAGCCGGAGCTGCCCTGAGGGCCAGCGGCTTTGGCAAAGCCCCTGGGAAGGAACATGGAGCCGGGAGGTGGGCTGGCATCTTTTGCAGACCAGCATCTTCTGCAGACCAGCCGTAATGTTTCTGTGGCTTCCACCACTTTTACGACGAGAGGGGCTGAACGGCTCTGGGGAGCACTAATGGACTGTAAAAGGCTTTTTCCCCTCTGCCTCCTTGGCTCCAGCCCAATTCCGAGCGGCAGTGAGCCCCACTCCGGTGCTTGCGCAGGGACGGAGGCCGTGGGAACGCGCCAGGGCAGGCTCTGCCTTCACCTCTTGGCATCGGCACCTTGGTCCTGCTGCTCCGTGGGCAGCACCCGCTTTGGCAAACAGATGGATTCTGGCTGTGAGCCAGCCTGCACTGTCTGTGCAAATGATAAAACCCTCCAAAATTATTCTCCCCATCTCTAGCATGGATTTAGTGCCATGTGCTAGGAACGAGCTGCATCTTCAGCTCGGACTGCCTGTGCTTGCGCGATGCTGAGCCAAAAGCTGTTTCTGAGGCTGCACAAGAAGCTGCTGAGAAGCAAAAGTCCCCGAGGCCCTTAGGGCTTACAGAAGCAGCTCTTGAATCAGGCAGGGATACTGCAGGCAGAAGAGCAAACCAGGAGATTTCCTTTTCCCTCCAGTCCACGAGGACCAGAGGGACAACACTGCCAGTCCAGGGCAGGACCCTATCTCTGTGCTGGACCCAGCAGCTGGGGGGATGGATGCTGGCACCGTGTCCCGACCCTGCACACTGGAAGGTGCTGGCTCGAGAAAACAGCAGCCCAGACATTTCAATGCCCCAGCGAGGGCTGTGGTCTACAACTTGGAACAGAATAGACTATTTTTAAAAACCGAGAGGAAAACACAGTATTCCCAGTAACACGCCAACAGCCCAGGCTCACGCGGCTCAGCCGGTCCCCAACACTCATCCCTCATTTCCCCAGCCTATGGTTTGATCCAAATGCCTCCAAAGTGGGTAAAAAAGCACCAGGTCCCACCAAACGACTGTCTGGCACCCTGTGACACCTTTTTTCCAGTATCATGGAGCTTCCCAAATGCTGCCTGCAAAAGCCCTTGTTTGTAATTCCCAGTTTGCAGCAGGAGAAGGTGACACACGCTGAGGTGAAGTGACTTACCCTGGCGTCACCAGGAAGGTCGATGGCAATGCCAGGAATAGCCCCGTTCCCAGTTAACCACTAACCACACTTATCCCAGAATAAGGGTCCCTTTTTCCAGCTGAATTTATAACAGCTTTCCAAGTGACATAAGGTCTTACAGAAATAGGCAGGCTTTTATTCCAGAATAATTACTGGGAGATCGGACTGGAGCGTGTTTAATTACACTGGTGTCACTGCTGCCGGTGAGTCGGACCCTGTGCCACTGGGAGACAGCTTTTATCTCATCCTGCTTTTCCATGAGCACATGTACGTCAGCTGAGAGATCACCACGATGTGGGTGGGGAAGGAAGGGGTTTTGGGTAGAAAGGAAAGTGATGTATCACTCCATACAGCTCTGTTAATCACATGTCCCATAGAAGATGACGATAAAAGGTCTTCAGCTACCGAAGTCAAAAGGAGTCTTTTGAGCTGTGCTGGGTCACACCCCACATGGACTCAGCAATGCTCTGTGCATCTGCTTTGAGTTCATTCCAGACACAGCTTTGAAGCAGGTGGGGTTTTTTTAAATACATTTTATGTCCCACACTGGTAAAATCAAGCTCTGAGTCCAGGTCAAGGCCTGAAACACATTTCTGACAAAAGCTGTGGGGACACATGGTACGAAAACATCCTTTGAAAGTAACCTCATAATTTATCAGGTGTTGATGTGTTTGGGCATTGGCAAGAGTGGTGCTTGCCAGGAATGGGGCTGTGGGGGGCTTTGGGGGGGCTGTGGGGGGCTGCTCTGCTGTGCACAGCTGCGACAAGGCAGGGGTTAACTGTGACACCATGGGAACTCCAGGACCCAGACACACATGTTTAAAAGTAGCACTTCTCTCCTTAAAATAGTTTATGGATCTTACTCGGGGATAAATCCAACACCCTGGAGCAGAAGGAGACCTATTAATTCCTGAGTTTTTTCACGCTGTAGTAAAGCAGCGGTTTTATTTGCCCGCCTTGTGTAAGATGTCAGTCATTTTCCCACTTGCATTTCCATCTACAATTTAACAAGGCAGCAGTTTATTTCCAGAAGCCCCGGCCAGACCCCAGCCAACTGCGTCAATATTTTGTTGCTTATACAAACGCCACCATTAGAGTCAATACTGTGTTCCGGGGGAGGTTTTTTCCCTTTCTTTTTTGTTGGAATGATGCATGTACAGCTCTGGAAACATGGGAGGGTAAGAGCAGCCTCTCCAAGCATGTACCTGGCACAGAGGCTCACACTGGCGCACACTGCTCAGGGCACCGACCTGACCAAAGGCATTTGCTAATTAATTCATTCTTCCAAGAGCCTTAACTGCCTCTTGCCTTCGGAAACCAAGGCAAAACCTGAGCCAAATGCAAAACCTGTCAGAAAGCATGGAGAGACCCTTATTGACTGCAGAATGCTCCAGAGGAGGGAGCTGGCTGGTGCCAGCCACGGAGCCAGCAGGGGCAGCCATCCAACTCAAACCGGCCGCTTCGCTCTCCCGCACAGCTCCTCGGTGCCACTTTTAGGATAGAGGAGAGAGGCAGAGGTTGGCTGGGCCAGGGGCTCCCCACCTTCCCCAGCCTCCTGTGACACTGCTTTGAGGTGTCTTTCCTGTGCTGCAGCAGGTCACCATGGGCTGACCATGGCCGCTGGCTTGTTTGAAGGATGCTCCTGCAGCCCGCACTGTCCTGTTGCCTTTGGCACGCTCTCCCGAAAACCCTCAGAGGTTTTCTGGTCCAGCATGAGCTCATCCCTCTGCCCCAGCCTCCAGAGTGTGGCTCTTGAGCCATAGGGCTCTCAGGGCACCCCCAGCACCTCCCTGAATCCACACCCACAGGCATCTCCAAAAGCTGGGGGGGTTTTAAGCCTACACATGGCTAAAACATCTGATAAAATCCCAAGGAGAACAAGGAGAACCCAAAGAACAAGGGTCTGACAGCCCAACCAGCTGGGGAAGCCCTGCAGGATCTCCTTCCTAATCCTGCATCAGACCACTTTCGCATGAGAACAGAGCGGCCTTAGTGTGTCAACAAGCTCTAAACGCCTGAGGGCAGCTGGCAGTGAGATGACATTATTTTTTTTATTTAAAACGGACTTCTTAACCTACAGGAAAGTAAACGTTCTTCTAGGATGGCCAAGAAAACCACACTGGGATTTTCCAAATGGGCATGACTGACTGTTTATGAGCAGAGGCTTCCAAACGCAGGAATAAATGGCTTGCTCTCAGCAGGTTTTCCTTTCTATATTTACCCTCACCTGAAATGAACATTATTGCACACTGCAACACTTATTCCCTCTGATCAGGGGAGCGGGCGAAGAACTAACCAGCCGCAACACGTCAAATAAATTGTTAATCTGGTGTTTGCACGGGCAGGGGGAGGAGGGAGTCCCCTGGGTTTGGGGCAGGGCCCAGGTCCTGCTTACAACTCCCATCCCAGCTCTGCAGGAATGCTTTGCTTGCCTGCTGCTGCTCCTGGCTGCTGAGAGCTGGGGCTGGGCCCTTCGTGGAGCTGATCTGTCTGTCCCCAACAAATCTCCAGCCCCCTCCCTGTGGCACCTGAGAATCCCCAATCATGGGCAGCTGGTGGAAAGAGGTGGCATCTGGTGCAAGGACCTGCCCAAGTCTGCGTGAGAAGACTTTTGAAGAGTAAGAAAGCGCACCCAGATCACAGGTGAAGGTTCAAGCATGAGATAATCCTCTCCAAAGCACTGGGCTTTGCCATCCATCTCCACGAGTCCCAGGTTTCACATTGGGTGTTTCTCTGCCTGTTCTCAAGGTGGGAAGTCCCTACGGATCCAAAGGGGTGGCACCTCCCAGGGACAGGTCCCCTGCAGGCACAAAGTGTCCTGCTGATGTGCAGCTTGGCCATAAAAGACCTAAAACTGTCTTAGACAAGGGGCTGGGAGCTGAGCCATTGTGAACCAAACCTCACCATGAGGCCGGTCACTCAGCTGTAAAATCTCCCCTAATCCCAGCCCTGGGGAAAGGAGAGGACAAGGAGATCACCTGCCTCTCCAGGATGTCGCCCACATCACATGGCTCCCTGGGTCACGCTCACACCCACCACCACCTTCAAATCTGGGCTTGACCTCCAATTTACCTTGAAGTTCACTAACCAATTGTGCCATCCGCTCTGGTACGCTGGCAGAAAAAGGGGTTCACATTGCGCCAGGAAGAACAGGGGGGATTAATCCTCCATGGTAGCAGGGGAAGTTGATCAGTCATTAGTGTCTGCAGGTGCCAGAGACCTTTGGATGTGGGCAGCAGGGATGAAACAGCCTTGTTCTGCTCATGGGGGTTTCCATGTATGCATGCCAGACAGGACCTGCCTTTTTCTTTTTTCCCAGCTCAAACTTTTCACTTTTGGAAAAGTCTGTCCTTGTCAGAATAGCTGAGCAAACCCTTCCCCAGCCAGCCATTCCAAGAGAATTTGTGTTAATCCAGATTAACGAACATAAAGCAATCTAGATAAACCGCATTAAGCCAAAAACACCTTTGAACTTTTTTTTTTTTTAGATCACAATCCCTCCCTGAGCGCTGTGTGTGGTTTGGGCCTCCCTGTACCTTCAGCTTCCCCAGAGCCAAGCTCTCCACCAAGCCACAATTAAGTCAAGTCAGCAAATACAAAGATTACCCAGAGCCAGCGGCACCAGCAGTGACCCAGTGCTTTGCACAGGGAGTCCCAAACCAATTTTGGGTATGGAGGTGTCCAGCAGGGTGAGATGGCACAAGAAGCATCTCCCCTGCTCTGTGCACAACTCCCAGCCACAATGCCTGGGGCTGTGGCCAGGCTGCCCACGTGACCATGAACAAAACCCCTCCAAGCCTCAGTTTACCCAGCACCAACCCATTCCCTAAACACGCAGATGATAAACTGGTCTGAAACACCCCGAGACCGGGCACTGCCCACAGGAGGCTGGACAGGACAGGGAGTGGTTTGCTCCAAGTAGCTGCTCCCTGCAGCTCAGACACGTCCACTGTGACTGAGGTGGCAACAGCCAGCTCATGCACATGGGATGTCACATGGAAAAGGCCATGCACCACTTGAGGAAGAGGGAATTGACAGGTACTGCAGCTGCTGGTGAAGCATGTGGTGTGTTACGGGCACATACACACCATGCATGCCCACGCCAGAGCCATCACTGCAGCAGACACTCACTTCTCCAGAGGACTCCCAACCAAAATCAGGGACTGCGGCAAACCCAACGCCACGACATCCTCTCACCTGGACAAGGTGGGAAACACCCCTTCATGCGCCTGCCGGGACGCTGGGAGCTCCTCAGGATCCAGCTGTCTGCCCACGTATTTGCACCAGCATCCAGCACGGGAACAATCCAAACCTTGTCTAGTGCCCGGGAGCTCCTGCAAAAATAGCTTTCCTGGAGGACTGGGCAGAGGAAAACTCCAGTCTTCCCCTGCTTTCCCCTCCACACCCTCCCAAAACACCTGCTAACGCTTTCTGCCCTCCACCCCCATTGCCTTCCTCCTGTAAGGCCAATTTCCAACAGCCACGGATGTAGCTGCTAGGCTCCAAATTCCCTCCCGTTTTGGAAATGAGAGCTGTGACACCACCGGGACTCTGCCTCTCCTGTTGGGATGGGGTTTGCTTTTTCACAGAGAGCCTTCTGCGGCTGCTCAGCACAGCAGCTCACAGCTCGGGGCACTGTGCCTCACTCCCAGGTGATTTGGATCAGGATACACCAGGAAGTTTGCTTTCGCCTCCTCTGTCAGCGCGTGGGCGTGCAAACAGTGACCAGTTTCTCTGCTGGTTCGACTCCTTTAAATGGGGACTTTCATATTCATCAGGCTTGGAAAAACATTGCCATCTTTTAAACAAAAAATCCATTTCCCCTTCCATGGGGAAGGTATTTCTGTTTGCGCTGGCAGGCTCTCCTGCTCCGGCTGCCACCTCGCCGCGCCCAGCACGGTCATGACGGTGGGGCTGCAAAAGTGTGGCCATTCCACAGGTGAGGAAGGTCCAGCCACGGAGCTCTCTCTGCTCCTGCCAGGAAAAGGAGAGCCTTCTTGGAGAGTAGAGCCCTCTGCACCAGGCTGGGTTTAATTTCTTAATCAAGCAGGACAGAGGAGATCTGCATGGGCTCTCCACAGCCCAAATCAATGAGGCAGATTTGCAGCCCAAATGGTCCTTTTCCAATGTTCCCATCAGGGTAACAAATTTCTGAGGGGATAAAAGGGCAAATTAAAAATCTGCCTATGAAGTTTGCTGCCTGACACTCCAAGTGCTCACCCTGAAAAACTCAAAATCCCACCTTCCTCTGTTGGAATTTTAGCTAGATGGCTTGGCTAAAATAAATGAGATTAATCTAATCAGAGAGATGGATGGAGCTCATTAAAACAGTAGATTAAAAGAACCCACCCTGCCCTATTACCAGTGCTCCCAAGGTCTTCTGCCTCTGTGGCAAGTTAAACCCACTCAGGAATTAGATTGCCTTGCAGAAATCTGCAGGAAATGCATTAAAAATACATTCTGCTATTACAATCTTTCATGTCACCTGTCACTCGGGAAAAGAAATTAATGCAGGGCAAATGCATATATATTTAAATACTTACAATTGCCTCCTCTGGGATCAGGATTTATAGGCTGGAAGCGATGGGCCCTGCTCTGAAACAGAGACAAGAGCAAACTGCAGTCCCCTCAGGAGCTGTTTTATTCTCTATAAATGCTATCTTCCCATCCTCATCTTCCTCACGCAAAGCTAAGGATCAGAAAAGGGCAGGAGATGGGTCTGGCACTGCACAAAGCTGCCCTGAGGGAAATTCCTGGGCAGGATTTGGGCCAGACAGGTCTCATGATGAGCTTTTCTGGTTTTATTTCTCATGACCAGTTGCTTTCCCACTCACAAGCCCTTCCCGTAGTTTTGAGCAGCCACCCCATCCCCTGCCCTGTAGACCCCTCAGTGCCGCAGGTGCCGGCTGGCAGCTGTTACGGATGCTGAGGAAATAAAATAAGAAGGGGGGAAAATGCTGGGAGGGAGAAAAAAGGCAAATTCTTTATCGGCACACAAGGAGCCTCATCCCAGATTTTGTGGTTTTGCCGCTCGGAAGGTTTAACCCCAATCCCGGCGAAGTGCAGGGGAGATTCCAGCAGGTGGCCGGAGGCAGGCCCTTCCTTCTGGGCCCGCCGGAAAGGAGAAGGGACAAACCCGGAGGAGTAAGAGAGGAGGAAGGATGCTGTAAGAGAGGAGGAAGGATGCTGTAAGAGAGCAGGAAGGATGCTGCGGCGGCTGCACGGCCAGCAGCGCTCCCTGCAGCCTCCCGGCGCTGCGGAGCCGCTCCCCGACAGCTCCGGGCCCCGCGGCAGCGCCGGGACGGCAGCGCCAGGGTGCCATGGCAGGGCCGGGATGCGGTGGCAGGGCCGGGATGAGACGGAAGGACCGGGATGAGATGGAAGGACCGGGATACGGTGGCAGGGCCGAGATGCCGTGGCAGACCCCGGGCTGTCCCCGGGTCCCGGCCCGGCGGCCGCCCCGTCCCTCAGCGCGGGGCCTCACGCCGGGGCCATCGCTCC
>VZTX01020988.1:0-19492 GCA_013400915.1 Pardalotus punctatus | reverse complement strand
ATTTGTGCTTCTACATCTGGGTGATGGTGAGGAAGATTAACAGTTTTTAAGGAAAAAAAAAAAAAGGGAAGGAAAGGAAAGGAAAGGCTCAGTCACCTCAGCTCTCCTTCATGTGGCTGGCAGCATCCTGAGGCAGGTACCTAATTGCCCATGGAGCCTTTGCTCTGCTGCCTCACCCGCTCTCCTCCCTCACCCGCTCTCCTCCCTGCCTCACGTGTTGCTGCGATTAGTAGCTAACAGCTCTGCTGTCAAAAGCGCATGTGATGAAAATAATGCCCAGAGCGCTGCCTGTCAGCCTCAGAAATGCCTGCTCAGCTTTGATGGTGGAGGACCCCAAAACTTCTACCTGGCCTCCTGCTCAGCCGAGCATCCCCCGTCTCTCCAGGGGCCATGTCGAGCCGCCCGCTCTATGAGAAATCGCTGACCCTTCCGTCACATGGATGCTTTAATTGTTCACATCGGTATTTTGTTTCTCTCTGCTGTAGACAGTTTGCTGTCAGTTATCTGTCCTTCATATGTAATTAATTGTGCTGTCTCCCGGCTCATTAGAAACAAGCTCCTCTCCTCCCCTTCCCCCTCTCCCCTGGCCAAGTCACAGTGTGCATTATTTAGGTTAAATCATGTTTAAGTAACTACATAAATAGTAGGTCGAGTTTGCCTTTCGTCTAGGCTGAGACTGTTGCTTGGCTCCTTTCTCAAAGTGCCAGACCGGGAAAGCCCTTATCCCTGGAAGCTCTTGAAGGGAAATCCTCTCTGGGCAGAGCAGCCCTGCCACCCCAGGAGCAGGGGAAGGTCCTCTGAGCAGAAGGCTCATCCAGTAGGTAACAAGAAGGAGTTGCCAAACTTTAATAAGGCAGGCATAAAAGTCAGCACTGCAGAGCAAAAATCCTGCCAAGAGGGCGTTCATCGTCTAGCAAGAGCTAATAGTGAGAGGAAAGTGAAGATTGGTTTGGTTTGTTCTGTTTTTTCCCCTCCAGAGCTTATTACAGCCAGAAAAATGCACCTCAAGGGACATCACTTCATGCACAATGGGTCATCCACTACCACCTTACAACTACAGCACTGAAACTCAGGTGCTACATAACACATGAAAGACTTCTGAGCATTCATTCAATTATGAACAAAATGAGAGTTTGTGAAGTGGGTTCCCTCAGTGCACCAGCTACCAAAAAAAAAAAAAACAACAAAAAAACTGAGGATGTGGGTATACAGATTCAATCAATCTAAAAACCAAGATGAATCATCACCTTGAACTCAAACACAACCTGCACTGAACTGTCTTAGTGTTACAGTAGTAAAAGCGAAACCTGTAAAGTTCATTTGCTTATTTTTCTGGGCCAGAGCTTCATGTCCTTGTAAACCATTTTCCTGTGCCAAAGTACCTCTAACATCATCTGATGAAAAGATTCGAGGATTTAAATATCTGGTTCTAGCTGGGAATAACCACTGACAGAATGAGCATGAGAAAGCTTGTTTCCTCGAGATTTCCAGCTTAGCTTAAGAGATTTAATCATCTGGAGGAGCTTCGGGTGAATCACCTGAAAGTTTGGATACCGACTGCAGCCAAGACCTCCCATCCTCCTTGTGTGTGCACATCCTCGCTGCTAGACCTGGGCTAGCCAAGTGCTTTAACTGATTGGACCCGGCTCAGCTTTGCTGGATTGCCTGCACAAAGGTTGTGAAGGGCTTCTGTGAAGACTTCCACATGAAAAGCACTGCAGACATTTCCAGCAGTGTTATTTGAAGCTAAATTACTGCTCAGGGAAGCTGTTTATACCAGGAATGTGAGGCAATGAAATTCTCTCTTCCTACCACAATCTGGACACTGATGATGGCAGAACAAAAGCCTTCCGGGCTGCCTGAGACCAACGCATCCGACCAGTGACATGGGAGGACCACCACGAAGAGCCAGGGGCTAGTTCAGTTTTCCAGTCTGTCTAAGGCTGGTCCTCTCCACCACAAGGGCTTAGAAACGATGGGGGTGACTAAAGTTGTTTTATCGAAGACCTTCAATCTAAACTTGCTGCCTGGGCTTAGTACAGCTGCGGGTCTGCCACGGAAATGTGCTGCTGTTGAGTTGAACTCCATGAAATGAAGTCTGGCTTCCCATCTCTGCCCAGCTCACTCTCCTAACTCTGCCTGTACTGCTTTGGGATACAGTCTCTCCAACACTTTGCCTGACTTTAGACAGGCAAAAATAAACCAGCCACAGCTTGGTTCATCAGAAACACATGCAGCTTTTAGGTGATGCATGATTAATAATATATGCTTTAAAAAATAAAAATGTTCTCAAGAAGGAAAGGAGAAAGGAAGGAAGAAAGAAAAACACACGCGAGTGGGGGAAGGGGAGAAAAGGACAACAATCTGAGACTTTCAATGGGAATGTCCAAAAATAACACAAACAGGATCTCCCTGCCATCTGCTTCGATCCTCTCTGAATGGCTTTCAAAGCAAAAAGCCTTGCCAAAACCTGACAAACAAAGCATTGAGCATCAGTTTTAATGGAATACCAATACTGTGTTCCCCCTTCTCCCCTTTTTGCTTCATAGACACACACCTTCCACACCCCTCCAGTTGCCAAATAAATGACACTACGCAAAAAAATTTGCTTCGGTTACGAAGCTGAATAAACAAGAAATAATTTTGCAAGTAGTCCCATATGTCTCTGCTTCTCTGCTTACAATGGACACTAATAAGATTTGCCATAACTAATTCATTCTTTCACACGATTACCCTATTCTCCAACTGAAAAAAAAAAAAAAAATTAAATTCTGCATATCCCATGCGCATTTTTCTGCAACTTTCACACAGCTGAAATACAAGGGTTTCAATGGCAAAGCCGACCCTTCACAGCACAGACATTTCCAACTTAGTTTAGGTTTTTCAATGAGGCTTCAATGTTGAGTTTTACTTCAGCCTAAAACGAACAGAAGAATGTTTGTCACTTGTTTTGTTTGATTTTCCATTCTTATTTTTAAAAAAGAGATGTCTAATGGGTTTGATGGGAAATGAAGAGCTGCATTCCCAGCACCAAAGGAAGTGTGTTAGTGCATATGAAGCAGAAAAACTTGACTCCAAAGGCAATGTGCTAACACACATAAAGCAGAAGCAGAATTTATTAGCTACAAAACCCAGCAACTCTTCTATGCTTCCCTTCAGCCCAGCTAAGCAGACCAAATTTCTTTTCATTTTTTTTTCCCCCACTCAGTTGGTTAGATTTTTGTTTGTTTGTTTTTTGTTATTGCTTGGGGTTTTTCCAAGATTCACATCTCTCCTGACAAATTTAAGAAGGAAACTCAAAATGCTTAAATCCACACTTCTTTGTTGCACTTTGTTCTCTCTGCTATCGGGATATTTTTCTATCCCGGGAGCACACCTTTGCCAGCGCCGCTCAACCTTTCTTTTGCTTTTCTTTCTCAAAACATCTGAGGCCTAAATTACTTGAACAAAGGAGATTTCCCTCCCTCTCTCCCCCGCTGCCACCTCCCTGCTCGGTGCTGGCTGTGCCCCTCCTCCTCCGCCACACAAATGGCCTCACACCAGACGGGATGGAGGGAGGGCTCCCAATTACACCTCTTTATTAACGAGGGGCCACGGCAGGGAAGGCACTGCAGCACCGTGGGGTACAGATTGCGGCCGCTGGCTCCTTCCTGTCACCCAAACCAGGGAGCAGAGGTCATCCGTAATCTGCTGGGAAGGACCCCAAGTGCGGGGAGCTTTGGCCCACCTGTGCTATGGTGGGTGGCATTGCTGCTCTGTGCCCACCAGCACGTCTGGGAAAGGGGGGCAGGAGAGCCCTGCACGGACCCCTGTTGTTCCTTGTGGATGGGGAGATCTGGGGCATGGTGGGAGCAGGACAGATCAGCCAAAAAATGGGGTGGGAGCAGGGTCCTTGCTGCAGCTGGGGCAGTGGGTAGTGGGATGCCTTCTCCAGTGGCCCCGGGTGATGCACCTCTGTCTGCCTCAATTTTCTGCTTGGAAACCTTAGGAAGGAGCTAAAAATCTGTGTTCTTTTGCAGTATTCAGACATGACATGGTCTGAAGTTGTCTGTGCCCGTGGCAAGGGTTTCCAACCCAAATCATTCTATGATCTATAACAGTTACAGGGCACTGCCTTCAATTTTCTGTTAAGTACCGTCCACCATCTAAGTCCTTTTCCCCTATGTTTGTGGTGATTAATTTTCCTGTTCTACTAGGAAAGATAGGAGGTTGTTTTTGATGGTCAAAATCAAGCCCCTTTCCTTCTTTCCTATTTCAGCCTCAGGCTGCCTTTTGCATTCACCTTTCAACACTGTGGTCTCACACCTGATGGTAAACTTTCTGAGCCCCTTGGGCCTCTGATTTACCCATCAGACCCTCTCCAGCACTGCCTGCATGGCTGTCTCCATCTGGCAGAGCCCAAATCCTCCTTTCTCCTTACCTCACTGTTTAAATTCCTCTTGCACTGGGCTGCTGGCTTTTCCTTGGGAACAAAGCACAGGCCCTGTGAGCAAACACTTCTACCCATCTGTGTCCAACAGCTATGACAAAAACAGCTCCCCTTATCCCTAAAGGTCCCCACAATTTTTCCCCAGACCATATAAAATGCTTGTCCTTTCTGACTCCCACCCTACTCTCAAAACTATGCTTGGTCACTTTGTTTAGTCTTTAGGCTTATTTATTTTACAGGCCTTCATGCTACTTGTGGCTCTTGTTGAGCCTCTTTGGTGTCAACCTGCATCTGTTTTCACACAAGTGGCAAGTCTGTGGGCAGGCAGTGAAAATGCAGAGAGAAGAGGGGGCTATAAGGGGAGCATAAAGCATTACTACATTTTCTAACCAGGGATTAACACATGGTTTTTAAACAAGGGGACTCCCTTCCCAGCTGACAGCAGCAGCTGCAGCTTCTGACTTGCTCGCAGAGTGGCAGGGAATCGAATCAAAGAGAAAAGAAGAAAGAGGACAACCCTTCCTTGGGGAGTAGGAAACACAATACCAGCTATTCTAAAATCCCTGAAAATACTGGCTTGGTTTTAGGTCAGGCTCTCCTTCCTCCTTCTGTCCTGTGTGCCCCCACCCCCGCACACACACCGCTTTCAACAAAGGGAAATTGGTATTTTTCAAAATTCTTCTGAAAGCCAACCCGGCAGATGGTTCTTTCCATGCCGGGGAGGAACAAAAAGAAAAACCTGCCAGGATACACATCACTGAGATGTGACAAAGATGGGCATGGTGTCTGGCCTTTGACCCAGGGATTTCATAGGCCTATTAAACCATGTGGCCAAGATGGACTGAGTCAACTTCTATCTCCAGCACGCAGCTGCTGTACCCCACGGGCTCGTGCTAAGTATATTAGATTAAGTCAGGCCAGATAGACTGAAAAGAGACAGGGTTTCCATCTCCCAGCTTTTCAACACCTCAGGACAACCCTCAACACCAATATTTAGGCAGGTGGAAGTGAAATTCAGTGGCCAAATCAAGTGTAAATAGCAAAAAGATTATTTAGACAGTGACTTGCAAAAGTCCTACGTTACCAAAGTCTTGCACATGTATCAGTGATATGGACTCCTGCAAATGCAGAAAGCCAAGGGTAAGTCACTTCTAGCCCTTCTATCACACCCAAATGCGTCAGGCTGAGCATCTGACTGTCTATCACAAGCTGCCCTCCTCTGTCTTTAAAACATCCTTTTCCCTCTAGGTAACATGAACAGCCAAATTCCCACTCTCCTCAGGAGCACCCCATGCAGAGCCCAGAGCTCCACATCCCAAACGCCCAAGCTGGCTCCAAGGATGAGGCATGGCTTGGTTATGCTCCACAGCTGCCACCCAAAGCACAGGGAGCAGCAAAGGCTGTGCTGCCCTGGGCAGAGCCACCCTGTGCTTCACACATTCCCGAGGAGCTGGCAGCCGCTGTCCCCAGTGACTAACAGCAGCTCCTGCCCACGCCCAGGGCCGATGACCTAAGGACAGATCCATCCCTCCCCATCTCCCTCTCCCCATTTCCTCTTGCGATTGCTGTACTTCAGTCGCAGAAGCAAATAGGTTTTCCCAGCCCCCCCCCCCTCCAGCTTTGGATCAGGAATATAATTACAAGTGATGCAATGGAATTAAGACCAGAGAGAGAAAGGGCTGGAGGGAATTTTTCCTGCTGATTACATAAATTATTGAAGAAAAGTATCCCATGGAAAATGAGAGGCTGTCTTTGGGAAGAGAACTTCACCAGTTCTGTGCTGGTGGACACAATGTCAGAAAATGGACAGGAAAAATTAATTATCCCCATCTAACCTGTACACAGCGTGGGATATGAGAAGTGGAATACATTGTAAATCCAACAGCATCAGTTCCCAGTGGACGACGCAATAAAGAAGTACCTTCAAGATGCCTGTTAATACAGATTAGGCAGGTGACTAATGTAGGGACTGTCCCTGCAGCTGAATAGACTTGGGCAGGAGGCAGAAATGAAGGTTGATCAAGATCCTGTTAATGCTGCTGCTCCCCAGTGGAAAAAAATATCTGCCTCAGGTCTACTTTTCTTAGTCTTAAAGGTGTCCTTTCATCAAAACACACACCTGGGAATACAGCAGGTAAAATTTTGGCGAAGGCTGGCACAATGCTCCACTGAGTGGCAGGGGAGACTACTGATATAAGTCTTTAGTAATTCCAGTGTAAACTACCTCAGAGGTATGAGGAAACTATTTCCTACACATCCTCCTGGGAAGTGTTTGCCAACCATGTTACAGAAGAGCCTTTTCACAGAAGCACCTGATGGGGAACCAGTGACTTGCCCAGCGGTGAGGCAAGGCTGTGATGTTAGTGACACATTGAAGTCCAGTGCTCAACCCTCTCCTTGTCAGAGTCCTCAGCATGGAGAGAGGGGGCCATGTCCTCTGGCTCATTTGCTTGTGCCACCACATTCCTTCCAAAAGCGAGAGCATTGGGCAAGTCAAAATTACCCACTAATCCCCTCAGGGCTGATTCTCATCTCTCAGCCATGTGGAGGGAGAGCAGCTCACATGAAGTTAGGATGCTGCAAAGTACTGAAATTCCTCCATGAACCACCCAAGTTTATAGTGGTAGGGTTTCTGTAACACCCGATGTCAATAAAAAGATATTATCTCTCTCTGCAAACCTTGCCACCCAGGTGAGAGAGAGCCATGAGAAACTGATGAAAAGATAATGAGCCTCCAGCAGATATTCCTCATTCAACTCTTACCACATTTTAGGGTTTACAGACCAGAAGGGATTATTAAGGGCATCTAGGTCAACCTATTGCATGCTGGCCCCAAAACTCCACCCCTTCATTTCTGTATCCAGCCATAGCTCTTCCCTGAGATAATTTTTAAGTGAGCAGTGAAGATGCAGAGAGTTAACCATTTTGAAACAAGTTGACCTGTTTAAATGACAGCTAGAAGAGGACTGGTTTCCAGAATGGCTCTGCACTACTCTATGCTTGGAGATCAGGCCACCCCTAGGAGACTCAATTGTGTCATGGTTAAGCAACCACAGCTCAGTGAAAAAGGCCTGAGTGTTAACCTGGCCTGTGACAGGTTCCTTGAGTGAGTCACTTGATCTCATTGCTCTGTTTCACACTCTCTGCTAAGATGGCTCCACTTATCCTCCTCTCTGCAGAGCTTGTGAAACTCTTGCAGGAAGACAGGCTCTCCTGATGCCTTCATGCAGGACCCGCTAACAGCAGA
Organism: Pardalotus punctatus; assembly: GCA_013400915.1. NCBI lineage: Eukaryota > Metazoa > Chordata > Aves > Passeriformes > Pardalotidae > Pardalotus > Pardalotus punctatus. The sequence goes on along the minus strand of VZTX01020988.1, from coordinate 11,816 downwards.
CATGGACATGCACAATACCAACATGGAGCAGCACCTCAAAACCCCATTTACTTCTGCAAACACAGCTGTGGTTGACCGTCTGTCTTGAATGGCCATGTCCTCAACTTCAGCAAGCCCATCCTGGCCACAGTCCAAGCCACATCTCAGATGTACAACCTCATTTGCAACCTATAGTAAGACACCTTAGCCCTCATGCTGTTTCTTTCACTGCTAGCCCACAGCTCCAGGAAAAAGAAAAATGAAAAATAATAACAAGATGTTTGGCCTCATACTACTCTGCCCACTCTGGAGGAGTTTGCTGTTCATCCTACTTGGAAGCAGTGTTGTGGCTTGAGAATCCTTCTCCTGACAGCCACCACCTTCAGCTCTGAGTCAAATATAACCACAATGTAGAGATAGCACTTTATGTCCTAAAATGACTGGCCTAAGTCATGTTAGAGGTCACAGCAAGAAATGGAAAATAATGCTCCTATGAAAACACAGCTAACTGGACTTGTCCTCAAGGGTCACATCTCAAATGGAATCATTTTAAGGTTCAAGAGCTGGAAAAGTCTCAGCAGTAAAAAACAAAACAATGCATGTTTATTCTGGATATTTTTAGACCAGTTTCCTAAGGAAACAAGGCTAACATGGTCACACTGTGTTTGTGTTTATGTGAATGCACACACAAAATCCTTGCCTACCTGCACAAGTCTCTCTCCTCAATGTTTTTGGTTTTTTTAAAATATTTTTCCAGTTTTGATCAAATGGGATGCAAAATCACAATTTTTGTGATACAATATTCTAACACATTTTGTTCAAACTTTTCTCTGGCCAGAAGAAAAGGACCCCTGAGAGGCTCCCAAAAAGGGCTTGGATGGAAATTTCATTCATCCCTAGACACCAGAGAAGTCACATAAGAGGAAAGTGGTCAGAAACCAACTTTCTCAAGTCTCCCTTCTCTTAGAAAAAGCAAAAGAAAGGAGAAGCTGAGGGCACCAGGCAAAGACACACTTTCCATTCAAATGAACTAGTCCCATTGGCTGGGCAGGAGAATGGGGCCATCAAGAAGCCCATCTGGAATGAAACATGTCAAGAATTAGACCTGACCTGAGGGGGCTAGCTGGGTGTGTTGTGTGTGTGTATTTGTGTGAAAAAGGAATTCAAGATGAAAAGTCTGTAGGTAAATCAGAAGAGATGTCTGGTCAGGAATGCCTGGAAGGGGAGGAAAGGAAGCACTGCATGCAAAAGCTGATGCTGGAGGAACACAATCATGTATGTGAAGGACTGAGACCCCAAAACCTCCGCAAATGAAAACACAACCAGTTTGCTGCCCTGGGTGCACACACCAACACATCCCATCTCCATCTCTGTCAGCCTGAAGGCCACAGCACTTTCGAAACAACAGCATGCACTGACTTGGCCAAGGGTTTGCAGCCATCTCCTCCTGCAGTTTGGTGAATGGGGCTGAGGACCTCCACCTGCATCCCAAGCTTCCTGCACTCATCCCAGTTGCTTCCTTGCAGCGTCTCCTCAATCCCTAACCAGGTCTGTGGATATTTTGTCATGGTTTGAAGAGAAAGACACAGCACATGTAAACAAGGAAATGTCATAGAGAGCCATCGAAACTCAGCTGTGGGAGGGAAAGACTGCTGTAAAACAAAACCTGTCTTCAACACAGACAGCCTTCCCAAGCCCTGGTCATATGGCAGCTAATCAAACAAACCAAGTCTTCCTTGTCTGGCACTCTGTGTTCAGCAGAAAAACCCTGCTTACATTTCCCCAGCCCATCCCTTCACTGCCAGATGTTTGCTTCTTTAAGACACACGTGACTAAATGAAAAATAAAAAAAAGTCACAATTCTTTGGGGGGCAGACAGACAGTGAGGGATGGGCATCAGCTGGCTCAGGCAGAGCACTGAGCTGGAAAAGACACTCTGCCTTATTCCTGTCACAAGACATCCAGGACACAATGCAAGACAGACACTTCTCCAACAACCTTGGAGGAGAAGGAAGGGTTAAGATTTGGGATCCAGCCCTCCAGCTCTCCACAGAGGGGCTTTGAACCTTCAGGAGGGACCATCCTCCTCCAGATGGCTATGTGGGGGATCAAGATGACTCAGCTCCCAGTCTGAACACCTCAGGTGCCTTTATGGACCAAGATGAACCTAACTGGTTCTCAGCTCCTACAAAAACTGGTTTCTTAAGTGAAGAAATTAATTTCTTAAAAAAAACCAACCAAACAAAAAACCCCCAAAAAACTAACAAAACCCAAAAATCCACTCCTGTTCTCTTTTTGCAGTGAGCCCAAGACATTTTTGGTGGGAGACCACCAAACTGCAGCTGGTTCATTTGTGCCTTCAACAATGCAACAGAAAGAAAAGCTAGCCTGAAGAAAACCTGGGATGACTATCAAAGGGCTGAGTTTGTGTAGCTCTGCACCTGTATGCTTTTGTACAAAGACTGTAAAAATGCCAGGAGCCTCGTGCCTGTTAGAGCAGCTCAGAACTGATCTCTCAGCTGCTCAAGACCCTGTTTTACCTTGGAGGCAGCTAGAAGAACACTTCTCCACTGTGTCAGCACTCTGGGGCTCTACTACTACACCATAACCTGGGAAGAGGTTGAGGTCTCAGTCACAAGCATCACACAGAGCTGCCTCAGGGCTTTACTAAGAAAGAACAGGGACTAAGTCAGCACAGAAACTGGTCCAGGCTGAAGGCACTGTGGATGCTTCATCCTTTGGGAGGGAAAAATAAAGAAAAAGAAGCTGCAAATCAAACGCTGCCACTTCAAGCAGGTACGACTAACACGCAAGTGCCTTCTCTTCCTCGCTAGCCACAGGGAGCCAGCACTTATGTCAACCCCCCGAGCCACGTTTGGGATAGCAACAGGAAGAGCTGACTCAGATGACATCTTGCACAGGGATGCCCTTAGCAAAGAGGGATGAGCATGCACGATGAGCAATTGGATGATCATGCACACAAATCACTGGGGAGATGAGTCTGGCACAGGGGTAATCCAGCAAGAGCTGCAGATGCACACAAGAACCTGGAGGGAAAGTGCAATGTGCAGTCATCAGTAAAGAGAAGGGGAAAGCAGAGGAGGGGAAGTGCTCGTGATCTTCTGGGGAAGAAGGAGGGGTGCAATGATGGGAGCACATGAAGGAGAGAGTCCTCAAGGAAAGGTGAACCACTGGAGAAAGTTGCATATGTGGGGCAGGGAGAAGGAAGACTGTGAACTGAATTTTGAGGGGGCAAGTACTAGAACTGCTTCCTGCAAAGAAATGGCAAACACCTACAGAAACTCAAAGGGAAAAAAAAAAAACAAAACCAACATTGCAAGAAAATCCAGAGATAGAGTTTTCTCTGACTACACACAAGGAAGCTTTACTTCCAATTGACTTGCTGCTGTGCTTATCTCTCAGCAATAAAATGCATTCACCCCTCTCAAGCTCTCAAAAAACCCTAATGCAGTAATAATTATGAAACCATGAGCTTACATCCTCTGAAGAAGGACGTTATGCATATGATGAAAGCTCCAAAGAACCTTTGTCAGGCTATGCTTAAAGGAAGAAGGGGTGGAAAATGAAGTGTTTACAGACATAAGAGAATAGGAAAAAAAAACCCAAAAAACAAAACATATGCAGGGAAGGGACAAAAAAGGAAATAAAACAAAACCAGAGAAATAACTGTTCATCTGGAACTTGTTAAATGCTATATGGTAGGCAGAGAATGCTTCATTGCATTTGGTGCCACGCTTTCAGTGCTCTTCCAGACTGATAACGCATTTTCTTATCTGAAGGAAAAAGCATCTTTAGTGTTGCTGAGGTGGCTGACTTGAGCAACCCTACTGCAGGTGAGAGAGCAGCAGCTGCAGGGCTTGCCAACATGCCAGCAGGACATTCTCTGGGCTCCTGGCTTTTTTCTTCCCTCCCTCTCCAGTCTGACTGAGTGAAATGGAGCTATTTGTGGGTTTAGAAGTGGCAACAGTTCAGCCCGCTCCATCCCCAGGTGCCAAAGGGTTGAAATAAGAGGAAACTCTTCCAGAACATTTGTGCACTTTCCAATTGCCACACAAGCAGCCAGAGGAGCAGCTCAAGCTACGATTCAATGTCTGAGCAGCCCCAGGAAAAGGGTTAGGAAACGACCCTTACTCTTTTTTCAAGTAGGGGAAGCCAATGTGAAACTTGGCATGGTCTGGACTTAAAAGAAATCCCAGAAGTTGTTGGGTTGCAGCCAAGTATTCAAGCCAGCAGAGCAGAGGTTCCCGACGCTGGTAGTCTCTCATCCCGTGCCTCCATCCCCACTCCAGGACATCAGCAACCGCACCCAGCAAGATCCTCTCCTGAATTCCCTCCCCTCCCATTCAGGATCGCATAACATCCCTGGGGCGATTGCTCACACAGAAAAGCAACATGAGGAAAGTATTTAATGTATGTTTATGTCTTTTAATATAGTGTAGCAGCTGGAATCAAAGGCAAAAACCCTGGGCCTCAGCACATGAGCATCGTGGCTCTCCACAGAGTCCCCTTCTAATCACCGCTGCTCTCTGGACCACAGCTTTAGAAATCAGGCACTAACCCCTATTGCCTAATTAGCAGAGCAGTGTAAAGCTTAGGAACAGGCATATCTTCTTCCTCCCTAAGTGGCCACTGAATAAATGCTGTATCCCCAGTTCACAGTCCCTTTTTTACATTGCTGGCATTACCAGTCCTTTGTGTACCCACATGCTGTTACTTAAATTGCTTCCATGTTTTCATTACTTGCTCTCTGTGCTGTGTGTATTGAAACTCCTGCAAGAATGCTGAAGTGGTATTTTAAAGCACTGGGGACTGCTGGAGATGTAGCTGGAAATATTATGCAACAAGCTGAGGGGATTTTTCAAGTCCTGATAGAGTTTACACTTCCTCAGGGGAAAATAAATTTGGGTGCTACTCCATGATGAGCAGGAGAACCACTCCCACCCACCAGAGGCATAAGAACAGCACTTGCAGCTCAGTATTGTGTATTTCCTGCATCCACGAGCAAGGTGGGAAACCCAAATAATGCTCTCACGTGCAAGGGAAATGTGTACATTGGGCCAAACTCTCCTGGCAAAAATCCATAAGGGACAATGGACTGATGCCAGCTGAATGTCTGTCCCGCTCTTTAAATGTGTTGTTCCTTCCTTCTGCTGCCAGGAGCTGCTTTTCTGGGGCTTGCACTGATTAAAGCAACAGGCAATCAAAACACCCTAATGCTGAAATTTCAAAACCGCCAAAACCATTTAAATGTGACAAATCACTTTTTTATTTTTTTTCCCACAACCACTGCTGCAGCTCTCAGTGGTTCTGCAAATATATGCAGAAGGCTCCTGAGTGCTTTACTCTTCCAGGGAGACACACAGATGGACCAGAGACATTTCCACGTGAGTTTCAACTTGCCTTTTCCTTCTAGTTATCTTCCCCCAACAAAATTTCTGTTCCTGCCACAAGATAGACATTGGCCATGGAAGAAATCATTCTCTGCCAGCACTGGAACTTTTCTCCCACTCACTTCCAACCTCCCTTGCTACAGTGCCTTTGATCACCCCTTGATGCGAGGCATTCACAGCCTGATCCTGGAACCCCACGAGCCCAGGGGCAGGCATGTGTGAAATCCTTCCGGCTGCAGGGATGCGGGTTATCCCCATCCTAGTGATGCAGGCTGTAGGTCTCCAGGCATCACACCCCTTGAGATCACAGCAGTGGGGTCTTCCAGACCCCTGCTGGGGACATCTCTGGCACAGCTGCGGCTCAGCAGCTGCCGTGCGGCAGCCGTTGGGTGTTATGCTAATGGTGCACCGGGGCAGCAGCCCTCTCCCCATCTGCTCAGAGCATCCACCTGCTGGGTGGTGAGGTTTTTTTGTTTGTTTTAATGGCCAGATTAGGCCAGTGTTGACCCAAAGCGCTCCCAGCCTGAGCACAGGGTGCATGTGAGCACAGCTCCAGCCAGCTCGGACCTCACAGCACAGGCGCAAGCTGGATGCAGCCGCATCTGAGCTGTGGTCTGTTTTTTTCAAACTCCTTATCCTCCTGCAGTTAAAGTCATCACCCTGAGCACAACCATGCCACAAGGTGCTTTTTTAGCTATTGTTCACTGTGGGTTTGTTTGGTTTTTGTTTGGGGTTTTTTTACCCATAACTTCCTTATACTTAACTTTATTCAACCTTTTTGGATGACCACACAGAGAGAAGAACACACCTTCCATGCCCATCTGACTGGGTGATAAACAGAAATTAAGGCTCTGATTTCTATGCAGTCATATTCTCCACAGTCCACGCATGGTAGGCAGTAGTTTGCAGTTCTTTTTTTCTGTCTGCATGGCTATGGAAGGGTTGCTTGTGACAGCTTTGCTGTCACTGAGCGTGGTCTCATAAAACTGCTGCTTCCCCTGAGACCTCTACAAGCATCCAGAGAGGACAGGAAAGTGGAAATTAGACATTGTTTGGTACTAAAAAGGCAGCCCATCCTTTTCAATAGGTGGGAAAATCTCTTCTCAAAGTGTTATAGGGCCAAACCTCTGCTGTGTTAAGAACAGCTGCTTCTTTCATGCCCATGTAGTACATCATTTAAAAGATTCTGAGGAAAAAAAAAATGCCCTTGATTTAGGGTTTTTTTGTTTGTTTTCAAATTCAGCTTGTAAGAAAAGTATTCTAAGAGTGAGTGATGTTAATCTCCCTGGGTTCTGCCTTGAGTCAGTGGGAAATAGTGACGCTTCAAAAAGTGATTTTGAGTTATGAGAATTTTGGTCTAAGTCAGTCTGCCGAGGAAGATTTCCCCAAGGGCGAGGTCATGACAATTAGCCTCCTCCAGGCTTCACGCAGCCCTTTGAGCACCCATCACATGTATAAGGCATGGGAGAAGAGGGATCAAAGCTGCAAGAGTAAGAAAACCAAGCCATAACCCAAGCCTGAATCAGTGGGTGCCCAAATCCCAGTGGAATTTGTCCAGGTTTTGGAGACACTCGTGTGTTTTTTATCAAATCTGTGTTCCTGTCTGAACTCATCATGAAGCACATGTGCTACTAAGGAGACAGAGGTGAAATATTTGTACCGTGACGTGACCAAAGCTACGTGGCTAATACCTAGGACAGAAAATACCACTAACACAAAAAATTGGGCCCCTACCAGAGCTCCTCAATACATTCAAACTAAATTTATTCTATGTACTAAGTGTAGGCGACACTACAGAAATATCAAGCCAACAGCACATCAAAAGGGTGCTCCTGAAAACAGCTCATACAAAGAAAGGATTTTCCTTATTTTCCTTCTTTCTTTTCTCATCCTTGAATAAGTGAAAAAATTTTTTAAAAAGTTCAGTTTTTACCCAGACTTAAAAGTACCAAAAATTCCTCTGCAGAAGAATATTTCAAGAAAATTATATGCATCTGGAAGAAAATGAGACTTATAATGGATGTATTTTCTGTAGCATAACTATAGTGCTACTCATACAATGCTGTAATCAAGAATAATGGAGCCCATCACCCAGAATACAGGAATGAATGCAATTGTTCACTGTGCACATACCTCTATTTTAAAAATGCAGTTGAACACTTTAACTGCCAAAAGCCTTGAACATTAGTGCTCAGGCACAAAGCAGTTTAGAAGTGGGCTCCTTCATTTCTCATTCGTGTAATCATTAATCTCAAAACTCAATTACATACAAAAATAGAAGAGGCCTGGTTGAACTTTTGATCTCTTCTGAATTGGTTCATCTGAAGGATAGTTCAAGATCATTCCTGATGCATATGAGGCAGTGCAGGATGACACCTGCTCTGTGCTCCTCCAAGGCCAAATCTTGCAAAGGCTATGCCTTAGACACAAATTATGTGAGATTTGTTCCCTCTCCCTCTGCTTCTAAGAGAATCTGGATATATGTGGAAAAAATAGGACCTACCTTCTTTTTGGAGTGTGATCTGTCCTCCTCTTTAGCTGTTTTGCTATTTTTCCCCGTTCTGGAAAGCTTCTGCTCCCCAGACTGCTTGATGGTGATTTTGATCTCAGGAGGGCAAATATAGTTCTCCAAGTTCTTTGGGGGCTTCTTGGCTCTCTTAGTGGTCTGGATCTTTAGTTTTAAACTCCCCTCCGTGAAGTTAGCCTCCTTGATGGAAAACTCCTGCTCCTCCAGGCCATCTCCTGCCACCCACTTCTCACTGTCTGCATTGGAAGTGGAATCCACGTCTCTTCCGGAACCCAGCTCATCCTCTTCCTCAGGCTCCAGCCTCTCGCTGCTCACCGGGATCCCTTTCCCCGCTCCCGAAGCAGGCAGCATTGTCTCCCCTGCGCAGCCTGAGACAGGCGAAGGTTTGGCGGAGGTGACAGCAGCTGGCAGAAAGTCTGCCTCGCCCCCCCTTTGCCGGGAGCTGCTCAAAGTCTCTCTGGGCTCCATAGCAATACCACAACGCCCTGGAGTTTGGTCTGAGGGGGGTACGGGAGGGGATGAGGGAAGCAAGGGCGGATGTGATCCCAGGGAGCAAATGGCAACTGTCCACCAAATTCAATGTCCCGGTCACCCAGAGGCTGCAAGATGCTCAGAAGAGACCAAATGTGCCACTGTCAAAAGAAAGGAGAAGAAAAAGAGGAAGTTAGCACACATACACACATATCAAAGGAGTGTGGAGATGACTGAAATGGGGCACGGAGCAAGCTCAGGCTTCCCCTGCAGCATCTCAAGAGCTTTCCTTGAAGCAAAATAGGAACCAAGGCTCACCAGCACTTCTGAGGGCTGAATCTGGTGTCACAAAGCAAGGAACAATAGCCATATGTATTGTTAAATTAATGACAATGAATGTATATTTTTTAAAAAAAACAACACCCAAAATATTGTCAAAATGCAAATGTCATCAGCTTGACTTATGCAACGAGTGAGGGGATCACCAGCTCTCCTCACCCATGAACCTCCTCATTAGCTCAAGATGCTCACTGTCACAGGGTTTCTAGAGGGGGAAAAAAAGCAGAGGCAGACACTTGCCTTGGGTTAAACAATAACCCAGTGATCAGAGCACAGAAAACACAGTGCTGCCCTCTGAATCAGCAGCAGAGTTTCAAACTCTCTATTTCCTCACTTCCCAGGTATGAGAGAGACATGTCCTTGGCTTCCAGCTCTTCTGAGGGGAATCCTGCTTTGGATGAATAATTCACTACAGACTGACTGCAGCCCAAGAGACTCCCTGGGATGCTGGAATTGCAGGAGGATCCATCTGGGCCTTCTTGCAGGGATGTCGGTGTCCTGAGGACTGAGGGTTATGGAGGAAAGCTACACTCAAGGCTTTCCAGAGTTCCTCATACCCTTGGGTACCACTGTTCTGTGGGGGCTGGATGATGCACATACTGTGCTCTCAACCTTGCACATTTTATCTTTCTTTAGAATGTCAGAGATGGAACCCTTTGAAATGGAAGCACTCATACTTGGTACCTTACTAAGTCTCAGCTAAAGTTAAAGGGAAAAGCTGTGAATGTTCAGTTGGGATAAAAGTTTTATCACCAAGGAAATCTTGTTAAAATTAATACTTGTAGGGCGTTTTAAAAGGCATTGAGGTGCTTTCATTTACCCTCCCTAAAACTCCCCTATTGCCACCCCACACACACCCCCATCATGGCAAGCCAATTTAGGCTACAAAATTAGCAGAAGAGTCTATAAAATTGTAGTCTACAAAATTAGCAGAGGGAAATATATTTATTTTCTGCTACTTTAGGAGAAACAACTCCCCAGTGGATCAAAGGAGTAACACTTCCAGCAAATGGAGAAGGAAACAGGAAGGCACTGCCAAGAGTAGGTGCTAGGGGTGCAGACCAGCTCTTTCAGGAGTTGCTTCATGCTGGATTAGCTCAGCCACCCTTGACCAACTGCCATCAAGATCTGAGCACAGCCAGGGATTTCCCAGGTCCTTCTTGGCAGCGAAATACCACTAAGAAAAAAAACAAAAATGATCTTGCTACCTATCATCAAATCAGAACAACGGTGTCAGTATTCACTACTCTAAGCACAATTCACTAGAACACATGTCCTTGTACTACTGGCTTCTTTTTGCTGCTTAAAGGTACCTTGCAGGAGCTTGAAATTCAACAAGAAGTAATAACAAGTGCCTTTTATTAGTTATAGATCCACATTTGCAATGTGGCTTGGCCACGTGTCACCTGTCTGACCTGGGCACATATGGCTACTGGTGGAAAGTCCTAAGCATCCTAGAGCTCCATCACTAGGGGATTGCCACCCAGGTCCCAGCAGACACAAATTCAAATATAGTTCCCATAAACAGCACAAGCTGAGAACCCAAGCAGAAAGAAAGAAAAAGAAAGAAAAAAGAAAAAGGGAGAACTTGGAGCCTGAATTGCCATCTGGCCTTAGGGATGGTTTCTGCAGCTCACAAGAGATAGAAATACACCATAAAAACACTTATACTTAAGTTGCACATCTCCTGGCAGTAGTGGAGAGATTCATTTCCCAGAGCTGGTGCCACTGGGCTCGTTTGAGGTGATCTTGAGGAGACCCAAGGTCTCCAGAATGCCTGCCCTGACTCACCCTGTGGTCAGCAGGTCTCTTCATTTCAGCTTTGGGAAACAAGGATCATACTTATGTCCTTCAAACCCATTGCAGGATAGGTTAGTTAATGCCTTTACATAGTTTTGAACCCAAACCATGTGGTAGTTGCTAATTACTAACACAATTAGTAGATGAAAGCCAACCAGTTGCAACGAGCTGCTCCACCTAATTGACTGACTGTGCACCTTGCCTCTCCTTGTGCCTGTGGAGGTGATGGGAGTCAGAGACACCTTCCCCTTCCAACCGGCCCAATCAAGAGAAAGAAAAAAACAGAAAAGCCCTTTTATTTTTCTGCCATTTTGCATTGTTAATCTGCGCAGTGAGGAACACAATGTACACACTCTCCTGGCCTGCAACACAAACACAAGGTGGTAAAAGCTCGGCAGTGCAGCATTCCAGGGAGTTACCGCTCTGGTATGCACGCATGTACAATGGGCACTCTGTGCCAGCCTCCACCCACAGGCTTTTAACCTCTCTCGCTGCTGGCTGCAAAGAGCAGGCTCTGGAGCAGCTCATCAGGATAAACCCGCAGCCACCAAGGTCCAAGGAAGGGGCCACTGACACAAGGAACCAAGCCACCTGGGACCCTCGAATGAATGGGAGCTTAAATGCAGCTCATTGCTCCAGGACAGGAAGGGTTGCTCAGCTTTTGAGCCACTGGGTAATGTTTTATGGAAGGTGAATATAAAGCCAGGTTTCTGCTCCAAAGTCTGGCTGTGGGTCTTGGACCCAAACTCTGGGTCATAACATCCAAACACTCATCCCTGCTTGGCCATGTACCTCCAGGTCCGCATAAACAAGCGACAGATAAAAAGAGTCATTGCATTACACCCATGTCACATGAATTCATGCCAAATCCACCTTAAAATCAACTTAAAAATATTGGCCTCCTGCTCTGCCAAGAGTCTGCAAGAGATGGTATCACCAGACCCACAGGTAGCAACAAATAACCCTGCACTCAAATGCTGCACCCAGAATTAACTGGGTCATTGTTTTAGATATCTCCTTACTCTCCTTCAGGGTTAATAGTTAAATGACTTGGGTGCAGGGACATCATACTCGTCTTTCTAGTTTGGGCAGGCTACCTGTTCTTTGACTAATTAGAAACCTCACTCCAGGCCTCTGAATGTGTAACCTCTACTGGCAGCCTCCCCTCTCCAGAGTGCCTGCAAGCAGAATCATGGAATGGTTTGTGTTGGAAGGAATGCTAAAACTCACCCAGTTCTATCCCTCTGCCATGGACAGGACATAGCAACCTTCTACTAGCCCAGGTTGCT
>VZTX01020987.1:358064-486262 GCA_013400915.1 Pardalotus punctatus | reverse complement strand
GCTCCCGCCCCCGGCCGCCTCGCCCAATGGCCGAGCCGGGGCCCCCGCTCCCAGTGGCGCAACGCCGCGTCCATCAACATTCCAGAGCCTCCTTTCCCCTCCGCCCCCTGCCTTTCCCGCACCACCCGCCTTCCCAACCAAGCTTGGTTGCGCGGGCGCTGGTTTCCCAGAGTCGAGATGACGTCAGACATTCTGGTGTCCATATAAGGAGACGATTAAGGCCGGGGTGCCTGGATAGCGGGGGGCGAGGGCGGTGGAATGCCTGCGCCACGCCCGCCGCCGGCGCAAGTTCGCTCCGTTGGGCTGAGGCGGAGCGTGACCGCCCGGCCGGGTGTGTGGGGCTGGGCAGCACCGGGACGGGGGTGGCTGAGGGGAGGTGGCGCTGCTGGCCGGACCCGCTGTCGGCCGGCGCTACGTGGGGCGCGCCCCTCGGTGCGGGTCGTGCGCTCTCCCCGCAGCCGGCTCGGCGCGGCCCGCCCTGGGCGCGGCCCCAACGACTTCCGCCCCCACTGAGGAAAAGTGGCCAGGGGCTGCGGGGGCCGCTTCCNCCCAACGACTTCCGCCCCCACTGAGGAAAAGGGGCCAGGGGCTGCGGGTGCCGCTTCCCGCCCGCGCCCCGCCTCAGGTGGGAAGGGCTGCTCCTGCCGACCCGCTCCCCGCCCGCCTCAGGTGGGAAGGGCTGCTCCTGCCGACCCGCTGCCCGCCCGCCTCAGGTGGGAAGGGCTGTCCCCGCCGTACCGCCCCTCAGGGGCTGAGGGGACATGGCGGGAGAGCGCTGAGGCGACGGTGGGGCCGCGCGGCCGGGGCGACACATAGTAGAAGAGTGAACCTCGGCTGGGGTTTTACCGCTATGACTGGTGGTAACAGCGGGAGCTCGTTTAAGTACACTTAAGTGAGCGGCGTGCTGTTGGGAGAAAGAGAATAAACTGTAGCCAGATAGGAACATAAATCCCCGCTTTCCCTTAGTGCCGGTGTGGGAGCGCCGCTGCCCGTCCCAGCACAGCTCGGGGTGAGCCCGTACGAGTGCCGCCCGCACGAGTGCCGCCCGTACGAGTGCCNCAGCACAGCTCGGGGTGAGCCCGTACGATGCTGCCCGTACGGGTGCTGCCCGTACGATGCTGCCCGCCCTCCGGCGTGCCCCGGCCAGGGTCTCTTGTGGCACTGGCAGCACTTGTGGTAATAAAATAAAACGTGATTAAGGAGTGACGGTCTGCACTTCTACCTTTATTTGATAACACGAGCACCGGTTCAGATTTGGAAAGTTATTGCTGGCTTTTAGGTGTTTTTATCCTTGTGCTGCTATTTTAAGCTATAAATCAATGTCCCTGGCAGACTAGGTCGCACTCTGAAATGTTCCAGAGCAAACAATGTGTTTTCTGTGCAGTGTTTGAACGCAGCTGGTCCTATCAGCAGACACAGGGACATATAGAAAGAGCGATTAAATCAGTAAGGCTGGTGTGGGCTCAAGGATCTGTCTTTGTAACTTCTCGTACCAGCGTTATCATGGTTGGAGCTACAGGGACAAGTTACAAGTTGTAGGCCTAAACAGCTACGGGAAACTGATTTTGTGCAGGGTTAAGAAATCTTAGCAACAACTTTAGGTCAGAAGTTTTTTTTGTTTTGTTTTGGTTACTGGTCTCTTTTAGTAGGCTGGGAATTGTATTTGTTAATTCTCCAGTGGTAGAAGTCACATTACTAATTTCCATGTTGTACAATCCCATTCAGTTTGGAAAGAGCTATACCTGTAGGCTTGATAACATATAATCAAATTATGCTATTGGTATGCAAAACATAATTACAGCATCAGCCTTTCAACAGTAATGAGTGTTTTAAGTTACTTGAACTGTGCACTGTCAGAGTCGTTTATGTTTGCTATTAGCTGTATAGCAAGTACTTACCCTTTTTAGTGTATATGTTCCCAGCAATACCTCTTTCACTTATGATGGATCAGTAATAATGAGAATAGATAAAAATCCTTCTCGACAGAAGTGTGCAGGAGATGGGAATTACAGAAAGCAATTAGTCCATGACTAATAATCTGCTAAATTCTGTTTTATGGAAGAATGCAAACTTAATGAACTCCACATATTAAGTCATTTGTGGGACTTGCACATACTCTAAGCTCTTTGCTTAAAAATAATTGCTTTAGATTTAGGATTGTGTATACTGACTTATGGCTAAAATATGCATGTTCATGCGTATGTCTTTAAGGAAAAAGTGTTATCTGATCATTATAAAGTGCAGACCTGGTGGCTGAAATAGGTACAGTTGCTAGAACCAAATTAAAATACACAACACATGGAAATTTTGGGTGGTCTCCTGAAATTTTTCCTACTTACAGGAACAAAATCTGTACTTGTATTTGGGGTGTGTTGGAATTAAGAGTTTGTTTCACTATTTGGCTTATACCAGTGTAATTTTTGCCCATACAAAATTTAAATTTGATTCGCTGCATTATGTGACTGTGCTGCATGCCCATCACTGAAATTTCCTCCATGTTGTTGCTGTGGCTGCCTAATTTTTGGAGCTACATCCAGCAAAATTCCACGCAATTAACAGCAATATATGTAATACTGCTTTTTTTGTTGGTTTTTTTTTTCCTTGTTTTCTTTTCAGGTGCTACATTTACAGTGTTTTCTCTTTCCTTTGCAGTATTCACAGCTGTCGCGTTGATGCCATATGAGTAACAGCTTTGAGGCAGGTACTTTCTTCAAAAAGTTCAATGTCTTGCTATGGTATTGCTATTGTTTGCCCAGGTTCTACATTAATCATTAATTCATTGGGTCCTAGTAGATGGTTAGAAAGTAATAATAGATTTGATATTTTCTCTTTATAGAGCCCAAGACGGAAATGTGATTTCTTTTGTCCTCTTCCAATACAGTATTGCACATCAAACAAAACAAAAAAAGGGATGCAAAATCTTTCCGCACCCTTAAAATCTTAGCATTATTGAGAAGTAGTATCTATTATTAGCATGACAGTGGTGACCAGCATCTCAAATAAGTTCATGTGGTTAGAATGAAAGGATTAGCTTTTAAGGCATTATTTCCACCTCTTTTAGTATTTCATAAGAACTTTTAGTATTTCATAAGGTGAGTCCAGTTAAACCCATTTCTGCAGAGAACTTGATGTCAGCAGACTCTTCTGCTTACAGAAATCTCCATTGTCTTTAGGGCCATAATGTCTCTCTGACCCAAATGATCAAATAAATTCTCCTTTTTTCACAAGTCTTTTAACGAAGCAAAGAAATTATCTCTTTACTTCCACTGAAGTGAAACGTATGAATGCAGAAGCAATAGTCTTAGGTAGGAAAAGGGAGGACACTGTGTGCTAACAGAAAGTGTACCTGCAATGCAGCCTCTGCCACGGTGTCTTTTGGAGAGTTCTGTATCCCATGCTCAGGGTACATGACACTGCTCCTGCAAGTGGCAGGAGCAGTGGAACAGAAGTATTTGCAAAGAGCTTCATGAACTTGCATTTGTCTGCAATATATAACAAAGTATTAATGCTTTATTGAAGTGAATGTGTCTGAAGAGCTCAAAACACTAGCCTCCATTTTACAGTAGTTATTTTGAGTATTAGGTACCACAGCAGAGAAGAATTGTCCTTTCTAGGCAAATAAACTTGGCTGTGTGATTAATCACTTTTCCCTGGAATGTTCTGGTGGTGTTCCTTTACTGCACCAGCTTCTAACTTGAGTAAAAACTAAGTAGCTGCCTGAGAAAATTTACGGCAATGCTATGTTCATGTATTGCATAAAATGGATTGTATAAATGTCTTGATCCTATGAAGATTTAGGCATATGTTGAAACTTAGAGTCTCTTTTATCAGCTTCTGGAAGATTGGAGGCTACTGTTGATCAGTGGATGTTCTGCATTTCCCTCTTATCAAGTATTAACTTTGGATAATCTAAGGGGTGAGCAATGGATGATTGAATTTTAAAGGAAAAAGGTTTTTTTTCTTGCTGTGGTAATGTCCACCTTAAACATAAATTTTTAATTTGTCATGAGTTTCTTGTGGAATGGTATAGCTCTAGTGTGTAGGTGACAGGCACAGGAGGAATAAATTTCATGCCTAATAAATGACAGCCTTGGAGAAAGAGTGAGCAGCTTGCTAAGGTGTTTGACAGTGTAACTTCACCATGATGGCCTGTCATTGTGCCTTGCCATTATTTAGATTACCTTTTCCATGAGACCAGGTTAGGTTCTGTTTAGTTCTGCATCTTGGCTGGCTGTGTTCTAGGAACTGCAGTGACACCAACACTTCAAAATTTTTATACGCTGACTCATCATCAGTCAGTATCTGAACTAGATGGGAGCAGCCTATTACAACTGGAAAATTTACATCACAATTGTCATCCAGCTCCTGAATACGAACTTTGTTTCATCGCACAACGCCACTTGGTTTCCAGCTATCCTTCAGTAGCTGTGTTCTGTTGCTGTGCAAACATAGTGGGGCTGCTACCAATTCACTGTCTCCTGCCAGAAGTTCTGCTGGGAAACCAAGAGTGCAAATGTAGTTCATTTTTTTCATCTTTTCAGTTACTGTGTCAAGTGCTCTGAACCCAAGACACTTTATTAACTACACTGCATTCTGAAGTGGTTTATTGTGGAGTAAGTATAACAACAGTTGTAACAACAAAATTCAGGGAATGTTTTTAACAACATGAAACATGTAGAAAAGAAAGGTAAGCATATTAAATATATATTTTTGTGTATTCTAGAAATTGCTAACTAGGGATTAGGTTCAAAAAAACACTTTCCAACTTTTCTCCTATAAAATTGCAGATTAAAAGGTATCATGTACATGTGAAGCATGTATGATAGTGTATGCAGAGTTAAAATTATACAGTCTATTCACAGTGAATGCAAACAAAAAGTCTTTCTACTCCTGTGCTAACAGTATTGTGAACCTACAGTAGACTCTGGTTTTTCATTAAACAACAGGTAGTTTTCAGGAGCTTGACTCAGTATGCTGGCTCAGAGCTTGTCAATATAATCGACTACCTGGTAAACAATCCAAGTGTTTTATTCACACGAGGTGACCATTTTAATAGTCTAAACATTCAATTTGCAAATAGTGATTTTGGCTAATATTTATGGTCATTTCTACACACAGATACAGGGAAATTGAGGCAAATAAACTGAAGATGTCAAATGTGTTTAAGTTAATAATATTAAACCTCATGTGGATGTTGTCATTTGGTTTAAATAGCCTTTGCTGCTCCATGATTCCTTTCCAAGAACATGCTTTGTGAAAACGGTAAGTCTCTTGTCATCAAGCAGTTTACAAAGCTGCTGCATTTACCAGTTGAGATATGGCAACTAACTTCTTGTATGGTCTTGGTGTATTTCCTTAAAAAGGAAAGGCTGTTTTAAATTACTCCTCTTGATCAGTTTAAGCTTCCCCTCTTTTACTTTGCACTGAAATGGACAGATATCTCAGGTGAGATGCCTACAGTAAGTTCTCATATTTTTTATCTGCCTTGCAAGAACACATTTTGATACTCAGTCCTTGATTAAGTATTTTTGAGTGCAGTTATGTTCAATTCCATTTCAAGGACCACTGTATCCAGATTAGCCTCTAAGATTATCTATGATTTTTTATTTTGTGTGTGTGTGTGTGTGTGTGTTGTTTGTTTGTTTGTTTTGAGTGTGGGTACATGTTCATCAGTGCCTCTGCAGGCTGTTCCCCCCTACTTCTAATAATAGGTGCTTGCATGTGTCAACCCCTTTCCTAGTGTTTCCTCATACTGGATTTGGTTTACTCAAATATTAAAGCATGTTTGTATTGGGAAGTGTAAGGTTGGTCTGAAATTTTAAGTGTTCCGTTGGTTTGGAGTCTCATAAGCTATTTATTTCCCTACTGCAGGATGAACAGATTCAGGGGGTTCTGCAATTCTGAGTATTTTCAAATTCACCGCAAAGTCAAAGCCTTTGGACTGGCCAACACTTATTCAAAAGCCACTGGCTGAAATTAAGTAGTACTATTTCAAGTAACAATGAACCCTTTCAATATATGTCTGTATGTGGTTGGATTTTTACTGCATAATAGTAGAGATGTTTAACATTTTCATAGATTCTTTATGGCTTTTAGCATGCATACTAAACCAGATAATTATAAAGATTTGTACCCATATATTAGTAGATATAGGAGTTTACTGATATCAGGAAATACTAAACAGCCAAATTAGACTTGAAAGAGAAAAGGCTGGATAGCATTTAATTTTTGTGTATAAACTCCCTCCGTATACACTGGAGATACAAATCCACAGAGTAAATATACTTTTTTGACATACTTTTGGGTTTCTTATCTGTGTTGTATTCATTAATACATCTTGACTAAAACTCTTCAAGTGTCCCAGAGGAGCTTCAAGTAATTACAATAGAGAAAGACAATTAACCTAATGCAAAAATACTTCCTTCTTCCTGCCCCCAGATCCTGAACTTGCAGTTATTTTCATATAATTGGACCTTGTACTTGGGGAAAATTCAGTAGGACTCATTGTAAGATTGCTTTGTGAATCTTTTTGTTCTCTGTTCCGCATAAAATGCAGTGGTGTAACAGAAAGGACAGTGTGTATTCAACACTCTGCCACTCATGGTTTTAAAGTTCATTCGGACTGCATTGAGAATTTTATCTTGCTGCAAAGGGAAGAATCCAGAATGACATAGATTCATGCTACGTTACTGGGCTCGAAAAAACTGTCCTCATGATATATTATGTCTGTTAAGTTTTGTTTTAGAATCTCTTCAATATACCAAAACCATTATCATCTCTCTCTTAATCTCTTCTATAGCTAGATTCCTAGCTATTAAAAATTAAACTGTGAATCTCTTGTCCATAGAGAAGAACCCTGTGCTTTGCCTTGCCTTCCTGTAGGTGTCAAGTGTTAGTGGCATTTTGCCCCATTACACAGGTGACATCGCCATGTCAGTACTCCAAGACAGGAATGAGAGGGTCATAAATCCTGTCCTAAAGGACCTTGGCTACAAACTACTAATTCTGTTAAAATGTTTCAAAATAATTCCTATTTAAGGCATTATATGCCATATGACATTATGTATTCAGTCCACTTATAGAAAGCAACAGTTGATTAATAGAAATTTTAACATTTTTTTGAAATTAGGGGCTATTTGGATTCTGCTGTCTTGAAGCTGCTGGAGGATGAGAAGCAAAAATTATGGGCTACTGAGTTCAGTGCAGTTGCCCTGAAATGCCAGGGGTGAAATGAAATTCCTGTTTTGGTTTTGGACTCTATGTGTAGAAAAATGTCACTTGGTGCCAGGCAACAATATTTTCTATGCAAGTTCTCTACTGTTGCATACTGTGTCAGCATTGCCAACTCAATGGTAAAATTTGTGCAAACTGGTGCCAAAAGAGGGGCAATAACCTCAGCAATGTCCCACTGTGCAAAGCATGCTGTGCTTGTGAAATGTTGCCTCCTGAGACGAACTTTCTGTGTTCATCTCAGTTCCCCTTGCAAAGCAGTTAGCCAAGCCTAGACTCACATTTTTCACTCATACTGTATTTGATTTACATCAGCTGAAGGAAATGGTAATGTGCAACAGTGACTCTGGAATTTAAACAGAAATCCACAAGGGATCTCCATGCTGAAGGCCAACTTCCAAATATGGGAGAAGAGAAGCAGCCGTAGTAGCCTGGGAAGCCATCCTCAGCACAGCAAGGGACAAAATAGTTGGAAGTATATGAGCTTTTTGGAATTTGTTCAGAAAGGTAACTACTGTCATGTTTTAGTCAGAGTTTTTTAATGAAATGCAAACACTCTGATTGCAGAAAGAAGCGCTGTTGTATGTTAACTGTCTAGGGCCTGAACTACAGAAGTGGAGCTATTTTTTTTCAATTCTATTTTTAAGTTTGTAATAGTGCACTTACTACAGATTCAAATGTGTATCTAGACTCTGCCAATATCAATCTGTTGGGGATCACAGTTTTATCAGGAAGACCCGTAAGAAGAACATTTGTGAGAAAATTAGTGGGGCTCAGTGCCAGGTCTGGTTGAAACCCTGCCAGAACATTTTCTCTCAATAGAAATAAATTCACCAATATTTTTGATCCCACATTCTGCAAATTCTGATTCAAAGGCTTGAGAAGAGCTTTTAATACACACATATTGTAGCCCCAAAAAGGTAAAGGCTCAACAGATTCTGCTTGCTGGTAGATTCACTTGTGTTTAGCTGTTGCAGATTTTTGAGGCTTCTGATTTCTATGAGCAGCACTAGCTGCGTGTCAGCCGGGCACATAGAGAAGCAGTGACCTTCAGGCCAAAGGAGTCCAGAGCCAAAGAAGCAAGGGCAACTGACAGAGTAGGGGAGTTCAACATGGGCCACTGTTTACAGAATTCTGTGTAAGTGGTACCCTTGTTGACTGCATTATAGACAAGGCTTAGGACCTTCTGATAGCATGAGGATGAACCTGGCTTTTAGCAACAAACAAAGAAAATTAAGGCAAAGTCTTACAAATTGGAATGCCATTAGAAAAGCCTTCCTTTTACGGATGTGGGCTTCTTATGAAGGAAAATAATTTGTAGGCTATTTTTCCTACTGACTGTGAAAGAGCTATGAATTTTCTAGAATAGCTCAGGCAAGAATGGCCGTGAAAGAGCCAGGCTGTTTGTTGTCCTGGGACACTCTGTCAAGGTGAAGTGGGAGCAATAGGTTCTATTTTTCTTTTTCAAATGCTTAAAGGAAATATCCTGTGTTCTGTTAGCAAATGAGAATTGATTGCACTGTGTTTCAAACTTCTTGAACTGACTCTGCTGTCTAAACAACAATTGAATTTGATTTTTTTTAGGTGGTAGAGTGGTACATATTAAAGTATATTTTATATGTCATTAGGTAAAAGCATCAACACTTTTCAGGTTCTAAACAACTTCTTATGTGCCTTCATGCCTTTCCTCTACCATGACTATCACAATAAAGATACCATGTGCAAGTTGTAGTGGAAAGGACTCCTAAATTTCAGGTCACAAGTCTCTCAAATTAAGACTGTATGTTAAAGTTGAGTCATAGTGATTCTGCTACTGTGCCATCATTGAAAGATTTAGTAGGAGTACTGCTAAATGACACCTTTATCTTTCAGAGCTGTTCAAAATAGGAAATGTGGCAACTTGGATAAAGTAGTTTCTGCCTAACTGAAGAAATTTTGGGCTTTATTCTGTAAGAAGACATTGCTGTGGCTGCTGTTTGAAAGATGTACTCTATGCCTCAAAAGGCTTAAACCCCAATGCCTGATTTAGTTCCACTTTTCAGCTTCCATTCCTGTACATGACCTTGGAGTCCAAAAATTAGTTTGCAATGTAAAAGATTCCTCTTCCTAATACATGCTTAAACTGTTCAGACTTTAGTTGGAGAATAAAAAAAAAATTTAAAGTGCTACATATAGCTGTAAATTACAAAATAAGGGGTTCTGGCTGTTAGTGCTTAAAACTTCAATAGAGATTTGTTTTCGCTATATCATCATCAAAACGAGTTATTGATTCCAAAAGCTTATATGGAAAAATGCCCAAGAGCCATTTGAACAAATTCACAAATAGGCCGTCAGGGTCTATTAAACACAGAGACACTATTTCTAGCTCAGGAAGACCCCCAGCTTTAGATTTTTCAGCTGAACATATGTACTTCGGGAATTGTTATTTTATTCTTGTCCCCCTTTTGTACTCTTTCATAGACATTTACTGTTGACTGCTGTCAGAGTCAGGATACTGTGCTAGATGGCACACATGGCCTGACTGGGCATCTTCATGTTGTTCCTGTGAAATGGCTCTGCTCTTGCATATCTATTCATGAAAGGACCAAAATTTATGTCCGAGTAATAAGAAACTTTGGGGTGATAATGTGCCATATGAAAGTAACTTGTTATCTGCTGTTCCTGTTACATCCTCTTTTCTGTGACTGAGCTTTTCCTCTCCTAGAATTGACTCATCTCTGTTGCAACAAAGATATATACTGTATAAACACAGTACTGTTCCTTTCTGATAATTAGCGATAATGTGAGGGAAAACAATGCTGCTGTGTCATCATATCCTGGCACTATGGACCACCATGGCCACAGTGATCTGAGAAGCACAGCTGTGGATCAGGTCATGGAGTGGGCTTGCTTCTAGTCATGTGGCAGAGACTCCTTTCTGAACAAAAGTCTAAATGTCATGCATGCTTTTATCGCAGAAAACATGAGCTGTAAGAAAAGAATTGTACATATATTAAATATGTGCACATTATACATTAAATATATGTACATAAATACCTATATCAATGCATGTACTCCCATGCACCTGATTTACATGCTTATCACAAAAGCGATAAGGTTGGGAAAGGATCACAGGTGAGGTCATCTGGTCCAACCTTTCTGCTCAAGCAGTGTATTCATAGAGCGCATCGCACAGGATTGCATCCAAGTAATTCCTGAATATTTCCAGTGCAGGAGACTCCACACCCTCTCTGGGCCATCTGTTCCAGAGCTTGGTCGCTTGCACAGTAAAGAAATTCTTCCTCATGTTCAGGTGGAACTCCCTGTGCATCAGTTTCTGCTTGTTGCTTCTTGTCCTATTGCCCAGCAGCAGTGAGAAGAGCCTGGATCCATCCTTTCGATACCCTCCCTTGAGGTACTGCCAGACACGGATGGGTTCCCCTCTCACTCGTCTCTTCTCGAGGCTGATCAGGGATCCTGTGTATCAGTTACTGCCTGCTGCCTCCCACATCTTTTGCCTGACACCACCGAGATGAGCCTGGATCCACCCTTTCGACACCCTCCCTTCAGATAGTGACAGACACTGCTGACGTCCTCTGACTCTTCTCTTCTTGAGGCTGAGCAAGGAACAGATCCTACAGCCTTTCCTCATAAGAGAGATGCTCCAGTCCCTTATGTTTCCCCAACACCTTAATCATCTTTTTCACCCTCTGCTGGACTTGCTCCAGGAGCTCTGTGTCTCTCTGGTACTGAGGAGTCCAGGGTTGAGTAGAGGGGCAGGATCACCACTCTCAACCTGCTGTCAGTGCTTTTCCCAATGCACCCCATGATACCCTTGGCTTTCTTATTCACAAGGGCACACTGTGGCTCATGAACAGCTCCTTGTCCACTGTGACCCCGAGATCCTTCCCTACAGAGTTACTTTTCCAGCAGATCAGCCCCCAGCCTGTACTGGTGACAGCATTTAGGGTACTCTCTATGAAATATTTTCCTTGCATCTCCTTCATGGAAGTTGGGAGAAAGCTTGTGGCATCTCTCTCCCAAAAAAGAAGCCTGGAAACAACTTCCCATAGCTTCATGTAAGCCTATTTTCAATCAAAATGTCTCTAACTAATATATTCTAAAAATGCCGTGTGTCTTTAATTAGGTTTGCATTTCTCTTGGAGACTGGGAGCAACGGCAGAGAGAACATAATGCAATAGAAACCCTGGGAAAATTAGATCTGAAAATGAAGTAAAGAAAACAGATTCTGAACACAGGCCTGAGACAGGGAGAAAATTTATTTTGGGAACACCATTTAAGCATTGTACTGACAGAATTGCTTTGAGCAGCTGAGAGATTTCATGGAAAGAAAAGATTTTGTTTTGTCCATGAAATGAGAGTGAACATAGGAAATGTGCTTTCTATATTCTAATTTCAAATTAATATTAAAGGAGAGGAAAAACATGGCTTAAAGCTGAAGGAAATCATTTTAAGAAATTATACTCATGCACACACACATCTGAGTACACAGAGTTCATGTGTTCACAACACAAACCCCTTGGGATGTCAACTTCCTTCTCCTGCTCTAGGAAACCAGTACTTCTACAACTTTCAGGAAGAGTTTAAAATAATACCACTAAGTGTATTTCCAAATGTGAGTTTGAGCAGGGAAGGCCATTTGCCGCACTAGCTGTTGTCAGGAAAGCTCTGTACAGGCAATGAGTTTCTCAGGACTGATTGTGGTCCTCGATGGTCATGAAGTGTATCACTGTGGCACAGCTGCTTTCCAAATCCTGCAGCTGAGAGAATCCTGGGGTGAATATAGTAACCTTCACTGCTGTACACTGAAGTCTGGTTCTCCTTTTAACTGTCTCATTGCAAAATGTGGAAGCAATGTTAGTTTAATATCTGAAGTACAGAGAATCATGGTTTGTGGATTTGTGAGGCTCAAACTCCAAGAGCAAGTGCCCTTCAAGTAGCTATAGAAAGTGCTCCAATACTCTGGGGACCACTTTGATTGCATGTCAAATGTCCAATGCCAAGATGAGATATAAATATCAATTGCCACATGTTATGATAGGAAATAAACCTGCCAATGCAAGAGCAGATGGCATTGCATGAGGTCCTTCTTACATGGAATAGGAAAGAGATGATTATGTCAATGACATTCATCAGGGCAACACAACAGATAACAAGGTCATTGAATTTGTGCATTTGTAATTAGGCTTTAAGAAAACCTATGTTCTTTTCCACAGTAGCAAACAAGTGCCATTAGTCTTCTTAAAAACAACAAAAAAAAAAAGTGAATGCAAAAAGAACAGGGCTATAATTTTTAAGAAATAATATCACAGATGCAAAAATCCACAGCAGATATGCTGATTTTATAGTTGTGAGAGACGTCCTTTTTTCACAAAGCCTCTAGCTGGTGCAAGCAGATGAACACAGAGATGCTGTATGAGTGGGAAACCGTGGCCTTTGCATTGAAATCCAGCAGATCATATGGAACCATGCAGCAGTCTACACCAGTGTAGAGGGAAGGAGGAAGTGTAAACACTGCATCCCAGCTGCTGCGATTCTGCTCTCTCCTTCACCCACAAAATAGGAAGGAGTAGAGTTACAGCTCAGACCCATGTCTCTAAGAGAACATTAAGAAAACATTAATGCAAGAGCAAATAAAATTTTAAAAAAAAGACAGACGCCCCCCCCAAGAAACCCCAAACCCAACTGAAAAAAACCCCACCAAACCCAACACACAAACAAACAAAAAAAGTAAAGTCCACGTAACCCAAGGGTTCCCATTATGCTGATTCTTCATAGCTTAGATTCTGCTCAGAGTCTCTCCAGTCTGGAGCTGGAATTGCAGGAAGTGCATAAAGGCAATAACTTGGGAAGTCCAGGAGTAAAACAAGAGGGAATGTGGAAATGCAGGGAGCAGACAGAGGAATCC
Organism: Pardalotus punctatus; assembly: GCA_013400915.1. NCBI lineage: Eukaryota > Metazoa > Chordata > Aves > Passeriformes > Pardalotidae > Pardalotus > Pardalotus punctatus. Next base: position 473,124 of record VZTX01020987.1, on the reverse strand, counting down.
CTAGTAAATGCAGGACTAAAAGAACAACAGCTGCCAGAGGCCAAGGGTTGAGGTGCCTTGTCCCAGAAGAGCTATGTAAAGAATCTTGCCCAGCACCTGTCCACAGTGTTCCAGACTTCGTTGTTCCATGATAACACCTAAAACTGTTAATGTATACTAGGGAAAAGAAAAAAAAAAAAAAAAGATAAAGCAAGAAAAGACAAGAAAATATAAAAGCAACTAAAAGGTGGGGGGGAAAAAGGAAAAAAGACAACAACGATATGATGACATTACTTTGGAAAGAGTAATTTAGGAAAGATTCAACTCTGGCACGACCTGAGGCCAAAAAGAAGACCTTAGGAGAGGAGTAGCCATTATGACAACATAATTTGTGTTTTTTACTGATAACAAAACAACTTAAAAGTGCATGGAAACACAAACTGAGTTATATTTAAAATGGTGATAATGGCCTCCAGTGAGCTTTGAGCCTGCAATAAGCATGTTAAATACTTTTAAGTGATGGCTTACTTTGAGTATATTTGAATGTACAGACACTGCAGGAGCATCGCGGGGAATTAACCATGCAGTTGATAATAACTACAGAATGGAGAAGTGTGCTTCTTTGCTCCAAATCCAGTGTGTGACTCTCCCACCTCACCCAAAGTCAAGGGAGTTTTATTTCTTCCTACTGTATTGTTTCTTTCTACTTTCCCCTTCTGCTCTCTGCAGACTGAATTTCAAGCAGGTCAATACATGGGAAATAAGATGTCACTGCCCCCTTGACCTGCAAAATCAAACAGATGGTAGCTGACACCTTAAAAATGTATTCTCTCACAGTTGCCATGGCCAGCAGATAGCTTTTACAGAGAGAAGAGGTAATTTGGCACTACTGCTAGTGCTACTGCAAATGTTCCAATGTGTATGGAATGCTCCAGAGCTTCATGAAAATCTCCAGGCTGTTTGTCTTTTCTCTCTTTTCTTTCCTGTCTAGCATCCTACAGCCACACTGAGTTCAGACTTCTTAGTATTCCAAAAGCAGAGACAGATACCTTCATTTGAGATGAGAAATAGAAAGTACTTCCTCTGTACATTTTCCTAGGAGCACAGATACTTACACAGGCTTTCCACAGGAAGGTAGCATTTGTCACCTACCTCAGACCACTAACCCCTTCAAGTTCCATCAGACTGTAGCCAGTCCTGACACTTTCAGAGGGAAGTTTAAGAAACCCCACTTAGGAATTCCCACCCACGGTGGGAGACTGTGGGTGTTCTTTTCACCCCAATAATGTGGCAGCAAATTCTGCCTGTTACGTTTGTTGCAACCTGAAGATAAAGCAAACTCATTTTGGACATGAAATAGTACTGGGTCAGAATTTAGATGCATTCATTCCCCTACACATAAAAATCCTGCTAAGGTAGGATTTTACAGGCTGCATGATTCACATACTGGGAAAATGACATTCATAAGTATTTGGATTTACAAAACCAATGAGCTCACAAAACTCCCATTGTAATCTGCAAGCAATACAGATACAACATATGATTTGAGATTATGAACAGTAAATACTCCTACCTTCTTTTGCTGCCAAAAATTACTGTTATAAAGAAACTCAACTATTTTTTAGCAGTAATAATATCAATTTACCTGCTGGTAGATTGATCTCCCTGGTTGTGGATGATGTTTTGTCTGCAAGTAATAGTATAACTTATATCTATTGATACACTTTGCAAGTTCATTCAGCACTGTATTTTTCAAAGGATGGGTTAGATATTAGCTAATGTGTAGTACTTTCTTCCAAGCCTGGCATGGGATAAGTCTTATTTTAGGAAAGAAGGAACTGAGACTTTTTAAAAATAAATAAACAATTTTTCATTCTTTAGTAGTGCCTGGAAGTTGCTAAGTCATATTTTTAGGCTTATTTTTAGACCTGTTTTGAAATATTTGAGAGCACTGTTTCTATGTGCTTTTATTTTATGTAATTCGACATGAACAAAGTAATTACACATCACACTCAGAGGTGTCAAGAAGTGGTCTTAGAATTAGTCTCAAGTTCAATCCTATTATGGGTTTTAGCCAATGGTCTCGCATAGATCTCTGAGTTAGCACCAGAGTTGCAACACCCCAAGGTGTGCAACACTGTTGGTTCTATTCTGCCAGTTCTGGGTGTTCTAAGCTAATTCTTTTGACTTCTCTAGCTCCAGTAATATTCACGGCTGAGAATCCATTCTCTTGGATCCTTAACTCTAGGTGTTAGATTTCAGATAGAGATTATGTGATTTTACTTATGTCTTGGCAGTCTCTTTCTCTGAGCTCCCATTCTTGAAATGTTTGGCATAGTTGTAGTTTTCTGACATGGGGATGATTTATTTACTCTGTGTAAATTATACTACTGTAAGACTTCTGCATATTTCTCAAATGTTTATAGGAACATTTGAACATGTGGAAGAATAGTTAATATAAGCTATTAGTTGTACATACAAACAAGACATAAAAAATCGTGGAGCTTGTACCTCAGTCTTCCATAATTTCTACATAAGACATCATTTGACCCAGATTTCTTAAGTACTTAGCCCAGCTTTGCATAATTTTATTCAAGTTCTAAGTACCCAAGAGAATATCTTTACTGAAATCCTCATGTCATTGAATTAGGTAATAGAATGCACACATACTGTAACAGAGCAAGGAATTTACCCCTGAATTTCAAAGAACTTATGAGACCTGGAAAAAAATCCAGAGACTTTTTCCCTGTTTTAGCATTACGAGGAGTAATGCAACAGAATTATATTTTTAGGTATGTGCATGTTATTCCCAAACACATTCAGTCTAGACTTAAACACTCTTGACAGTCCAGAGGTGCTCCTGGATATTGCAAAGGGAGCTGTGAAGCAGAGCAGGAACTGCCCTTGGACTGTACATAAACACTTTGAACATTACTTAGTCTGGTTAAAACTACATCCAACTTCTTGAAGCAAATACATTTCTTCTTCTGTAGAAGCTGCAGGTAGTAGCTCAGCAACAGATATGGTCAACAGTGTCTGACCACAGTAAATAGTGCTATGGTAAACTCAGTGCAGGGTCTGTGCTGGCCAGAAAGCAGCGCAGAGTTTGGTGTGCCTGAGGTACCTTTGTGAAGAGCCACAAAGGAAGAAGTGATGTATAGGAGGCTTTACAACTGTGGATGGTCGTTGAAGAAATCTTCATTCAGTCATGAGTGTTGCTGGAGAGTTTTAACATCCTCCAGAAATCTTCCAGAGCCTGCAGAGCTTTCAGACACTCTGGGAGATGACAAGCAGCTCACATAGGCCTCTCAGACAGAATTTATAGAGTCTGTGATATTCCAACATGCTTTTTGGTAACAATAGTCTATTACTGTTACAAACCTGGTATTAGAATTCTCCTGAGAGGTGAGCATATCCCTTTAGTTATGTTTAAATCCCTGATAGGAAGTGCCTCAACAGCAGTTGAGGGCCACGCAGCTCATTTGTTAAGAGTTTACAGGGTTGTCACAACATACAGAGTACAGCTGTAAACTTTTCCTAGCAGATCATTTATTCCCTCTCCCCTAGTAATTCTAGGAATAGTCTGCCCATTTCATGTGAGACAATATTAATTTTCTATTTGCTGAAGAACTGGACATACCAAGTAGCACACAGAAGGCTAGCAGAAAGATATTTCTTCTTTGCAGTGGAAATTGTATAGAGTTACTATGAAAAAAGTTAGTAAGATGGTATAAACTATTATTTTATTTATGTGTTGTCATCTGTAAAGACACAAAGGCATTGCCTTTGGAATTAGGCCTGCAGACACCGAGGTAGAAGAGACAGTACAACTTCCAGTTCTGGAAGAGAGAGAACAAACAGGTTCTTTTCTCAATCCTGGAGTAATCTCTGCTCACAGTATTTTTTGTCCTTGTTTCTTGTGAGTTTACCTTGTGCAGGAACACCAGAAACCACAACTGTGGTTTACATACCAACCAATGCCCTAGATTTCAAATAATCTGCTGTGTTGCAGCAACGTGAGCTGTGACACAAAGTCAAGTTTTTGAAGAGCAACACCTCAAGGTGTGCAAGTCATTGTGAATGAGACAAGAGTTCTCAGTTCAAAGTATTTATATGAAGTAAAGACTTTTAAAAAGAAGTAAAAATTAATCATTTGTATGAAAGCTAATTTAAAATCCTCTTTTAAAAGAGATCACCTTTAATCTGTTCAGAAATACAGTTCATAACTCTTACTGGAAACTCAGTGGCAGGCTCCCTTCATGCCGTGTGTATCGTCACTCCCATTTAGCCCATTGACTAATCTACTTGTTAATAGCTCACGGTCTGAAACAAATTCATCATCCACATCTGTATTTCTTAGGCTGTAGCTTTCTCCTGGACTTGACAATAGTGGTGCAGAAGAGGCTTTAAAACTGAATACTAATGCAGACAAGTTTTCACACCCACAAGCTCCAGGGTCAGCCAGATAAGCTTAAAAGGAGTTCCCCTTTGACTGCCATGTCTTCAGACACTCAGTAGTGGTTTTTGTTTGACAGCTGAGTGTTATTGTCAGGCTTTTCTTTTGAGATGCACAATTTTGTCTGCTTAATATCTGATGAATAAACCTGCTTTCATTACATAAGTTTATGTAATTTTTAATCCCAGCTAATTTAACATTCAGAGTTTCTGACTACAATTTCAGTTTTCTTTTCAGCGTTTGTATTGCAACTAATTGAACACCAGTTATTGAGTTCTCTAATTATTTAATGTCATAAAAACTCTTAAATTAATATGCCAAATTCCTATATCTCTTTTGGGGAGAAAAGCTCAGAAATGGGGCACTAATTCCAAACTCCCATACAGTAGTTCAAGTCACAACCCTTAATTAAAACACTACACTTAATTTCAATACTACATTACTTTTCAAGATCTGACTTACTTTCTGTTGTCTCCATTAAGTATGCTAGTTTATGAATGAATTTACTTTGCGTTGGACTAATCTTTATTAGTGGCCAGTACTGGCCTAGAAATGGATTCTGAATTTTCTTCTATTTAATGTAAAATATTTTTTTACTGTGGATAATGTCTATAAATATGTTGCAAATAAAGTTACTGGTACTCTGGTGGCTTCTGAGACTTAATAATCTCACAGGTGGTGACTCCTAAAAAATACCTTATCATACCTTGGGAAACAAGCTTTTCAGTACAGAATGCTGGAGTTCATAAATATGAACTCTGCTTCTGCAGAAGTTCCCGATCTTGGTTGGGGCCTTCAAGGTGCCACAGTTCTTCCTTTAAGGAGAACAGTCAGGGAAGCTGTATTACCTTCGTCTTCAATTTAAAGCTGTGTGGTGGCTAAATGGCTAAACTTGTATAGAACATATCAATCATCTTTACAATGGTTTTTGGAAATATTTCTTTCAAGTGTCAGGCCATTTGATGGTTGAAGACAGTTCATACTTTTTAAAGGACTGTTTTATAGTGCAGTTTGGGTCTCAGAAGGAATTATGAAGTGGCTTTGGAATTCTCTGTGTTTGCACACCTATCTCAAATCTTATCTGCTTACAAATAAAATGCTATTTTTGACAGCTATTCCTACATATTTTGATTGGAGAGTAAAAGCCAAGAAAGATTTTCTTCCTGTTCATTAATTCCTTACAGTAAAGAACTCAAGAAGTCAGATTAGGAAAGATGCAACATGAGAACCTTTGCAAAGACTGTCTGTTTGCAGCCTTGGTATTCAATCAAGAGCCCGAATAAAAAGCACTTTCCCAGAGTGGTATATGATGTGCAGGTACTACAGGAATAAAAGCGGAATATTCCAACTTTTCTCACCAGTATTCAGAGATCTGGTTAAGAATAGTCCTTAAATAAGCAAAGCAAACCAACGACAAACAAAACCCCTCCCAAAAACACACACATACAAAAAATCCAGCAGATGTGCTTGGGTTTTAACTGGCACTTTCAGAAGTGATTAAACTCTTAGTATAGAAAGAACCAGGTGTCTTTTGCTTGGGACAGTGGGCTGCAGTGGATTAAAATACAAACTTAATCTAGTCTTTGGCTTGAAGCTATTTGAAATAGAGCATCAACAATTAGGACACTGTTGTATTTTAAATTTTGTGGGACACTGAGTTATTTTACAGAATCCCTAGATTAGTACAATCTTTTGAACAATAATTGATTCTAGCAACATGTGTAGACAACTCACCAAATATTTCCTTCAGATTTCTTGCAAGTATAGTGCATGCTTATTGCAAGCTTTCTCCTCATCAACAACACCATGATAGCAACATGGTATAGTTGTCAGAACTATTCTATATTTCTGAAATTTGTACATCCACACTTGCTGTCATACACAAAATAGGAGAATGATTCAAAAACAGTAAGGTTGAAGATTGTTAAAAAATCAAATCAAATCCAGTTTAACAGCAACTAAAGCCACGAGGTTTTTACTGTCAGATGGTTTTTTTTTGTTTTAGTGGAAAAAAAGATATTTGGGATCTTGTAGCATCAAATCCCAGCTTTTCATTCCACTAAGTCATCTGTGAAAATACTTTCTGTGATCTGAAATAAGACATGCAGACCGGAAGTATAAAGATACTGTTTTTCTGTGGGAAACTAAATGCAAATTCGGAGTTCCTTGAGTGCGGCTTTTTTCATTGTTTATTTGGAAAGGCCTGGATTTCAGTTGTTTTGTCAATGTAAGTCATACAAGAAGAAAATTCTTCAGTGTGACAGCTACATGTAGAAGAATTCCATTTCTTTGCTCTATTTCACTTGGTTGTTACTGGCTGTGTAACTGGCATATGCACAAATGGACTGTCCTGTCCCTGAGAAAAGCCTTCAGGCAATACCAGCTAGACATCTTTAAATTTTGGGTTGTTCCTGTTTTGCTTTTTCTTTTGACAAATATATGATGCTTGTTTCTCTTTCAGACTAATCTATTAAAGAAATTTCACCAGGGTTTGTTGCGCTGACATGCTCTGACCCTGTGAAAGAGTACATATATCAGAACTTAATTACTTTTTAAGTTCTAGTTGGTATATTTTTTCTGTGAAAACTTAAAGATTAGTTCAGGGTCAGGAATACCCATCAAATAGAAGAGACAGCCTGTAGTTCCTTTGGGAAAGCAATGCTGTCTTGCTGCCAGAACATTTGCCAGAATGTTGTAGGCTGGAGCTCTAGTGTCTCTTCTATGGGAAAGTCTATCAGTTAAAGCTGCTGGGTGTTGCAGTGGTTGCAGGTTATTTCTTACTTTGAGGGAGAATATGGAAGGTGGGAAAATGGGGCATCTGTTAAAATTCCTAGAAAAGTATATCTTGGTTGGTACAGCGACCAGGGCCCTTGAAGATGACTCAGGAACTGACTCTAATTCACAAGACCTGGCACCACACAACCCCTCAGCAGGCCTCAGGTCTGAGATGGTGCTGAGACCTTGTACTGGCTCTGTGTGAATGGGGGATCTGCCAGACCCCTGCTGGACATCAAGCTGAGGAAGTGCTGAGGAGATCATACTGGCGCTAAGTGTAGGGAGCAGTATGGATGTGAGGACACGCGCTGATACTAAGCCCGTGTATTGGTGCCATCTCTGCTTTGTCATGGTGTAGCTTCAGAATTGTTAACAGTCAAAACTGCCCTCTGCCCAGGGTTCTGTCTTACTCACTGAAATGGATACAGCTAATCTGTGCTCTCTCTAGAGATTTTCTTGATTCTTGCTGTTGTACACTGCTAGGATATTTTCTTGAGCCGTCACATTCCTGAGGTAAATAAATCCTTCTTCCCACCCTCCAGCCGTACTGTATCTTCTTTGATAAGGTATCTTTCATGTCAAAACCAAAACATTTTCATGGCAGATCTCATAAATGGATGGTTATATACTGCTGTGGCTCTTTTTCTGTATACATACATTGAACTTACCTGCAGTATTATCAGGGCAGGAGCAGGACCTCATCATATGATCTTTATCTGTATAGCACCTTTTTTCTGATTCTTGCAGAACCAATAGTATGTGCAATTAGTGCACAGATATCCAAAGTATTACAATTATTTTGTCTTATGTCTCAATGACAATGACAATCTCTGCTTTAAACAGAATTACTACTGTTGGTGCTTTTTCTAATACATAAATGCCATGATTTTATGACCACAGCAGCCAAATAATGTTTAAATTCAGATAACTTTGACTCAAGGAATTCTAGAATCTCATGACATAACACTGAAAAAACTCGAGAATGGGGTTTTTACTATAAATATATATATATATATATGTATGTATGTATCTATATACATGCACACACACCTCATGCAAATTTAAAATATGTTATTTCATTTCAATTTAAAAGAGTCATTAGCAAATATGACTGTCCCAGTGCTCACTGTTATGATCTCGTGACCAGCAGGAGGGAGGAGCATGACTCAAACAGAGACCTATACAAACATTTTCTTATCTTTGAGAAAGCAAACCCTGCTGCTCCTATTCATGATGTCTTCCTTATAGTGACATATTTCTTGAGACTACTCAGAGAGCACCAACATTTCTTTCAGGTAAACTAAAAACCCAGAATCCTGATTTTCATTGCCTCCTTTCAGCTTCGCCTCTGATGTCTGTCTATTTTCAGACAAATCTGAGCCTCCATGGCTGACACAGGTTTAGCATTTACACAGCTCAGAGCAATGAGTCACATCTTGGTTCTGTCCAGTAAAGCACATAGAGTTCATCATGAAATACAAAGTTATTTCCAGACAGGGCCCCTCTCTGAAAAATGTTAACAGGTGGAAGCCCTAGTAGATAACTTAATGTCTGCTCTTCAAGAGAGGGTTATTTTTACCACCAGCCTGAGTTTGGTGAGTGCAAGTGTACCATGCAATGATATAGAGAAAGCATTTATAGCTGGAATGCTCTGGAGTGCCATGTCCCTCCCCATTTTTAAAGCAGAAGAGGCAAACAGTCTGATAATGTGTATGTGTTTGTGTATTCATAACACCTACACAAGGACATGATTTGATTTCTAAGCACAGAATTCATTTGATCACTTAGACAGAGAACTGGGTTATGAATAGAGAGTCCATAAGTGCTTTGATGAAAAAATCTTTTTAATGAAAATGCAGCTTTGTGAGCTTACTGATCACAGTAAGTTTACAGCCATGTAAACATATCTAGAATTTCATATGCTTATATATAAGAAGTCATCTAAGGAAAAAGGTATTTTTGTCCCTCCATTCATTTTATGCCTGAGGGAAGATTATTAATTTGTAGCTTCTCAGAAAATTTTGCTTTTTTTCCCAGTGTCTAGCTTTGTTTTTTAACACTTGAAGAAACACACATGCCCACAAAATTGAGGAACTTTATGAAGAAATTTGAGGTGGTAACTGAGTGCAAAAGTCTTGTCTGATGGCTGCTTGGCTGAGGAAGAAGAGACTTGATCTCGTGTGGAATTCCCCCTGCCTCGGCCCACACCAATGGACAGTGACCTGCATGCTCCCCCTGGCCTGGTAGCTCTGGTCCAGCCTAAGCATGGTGACTTCAGTGCCTTTGACAGCACTGTCTGCAGAAGTACTTGAGGGCCACCAGTGTCCCTTGTGAGTGTAGGATAGCAGTGTCACATAAAAGTGAAATGCATTCCCACTGTGTTCCTGAGAGAAGGGAGTCCAGCTTTGTTCAGGTCTGGCTCTGTGGGGAAAGACTGTAGAAAAGGCCCATGGCAACAATGTAAAATGGTAAGTCACATTATGGTATAAACAGAATTTAGGGTTAAGAATGAAGAATTCAGTGGTGAATCACATGAATTCTCCTTCCCAGTTGCTGAATACATGTTTTTAGAAAATTCTGCATTAGTAGTACTATAAAAATCTGCTTTTATTGGATTATGGATTGTATTGCATATCCACAATTGAAAAAAGGGAGTTTGTGCTCCCCACATGCTTCTAGCTAGGCCACTAATATCTCTTATTGTAAGAGAAATGCTCTGTGTATTTTAATTTCTTGGTCTTTTCTGAAACCCAGTTTGCCAGAATGCCAAATAGAGGCATGTTTTTGATGAGTATCTTTTCTTTAGAAACTGGGCTGCGAGCCACAGACTTGCTACCAGTGAACCACCAAACCTTCTTTTAATTTGATGACCTCAGTTACTGTTGTATTTGGATAAACTCAGACAAGTTTATATGTGAAAGTGCCTGTCTTTCATTGCTAATCCTTTGAGCTATTCAGTCTTTCTAAATCCTCGTATTTTTAGGCTTAAAAGGGTTACATCTCTATCCAGACACATTTTCAACGTTCTGTTTTCAGGACTTTAAAATGTATTTCAAGGCTTCTCCTGTGTTTAAGATGATACCGATAGCTGAAAAAAAAAAATTAAACAAAGATTTTTGCAACATCAGCCAGCATGCAATAGTATTTTTTATTGAAGTATAGATGTGCTTAATTAACTAAAAAATATTGTTTGCATATATTAAAATAGTCTTTTCTAGGAAAAGACATAAAGCATATATTCAGGTTATCTGATGTCTTACTTAAAAAAACCTTCCACCAATAAAACATGGACTGGACATGGACTTGCCAAATGTCCTTTCAAGAAAGGAGAAGTCATTTAATGATTTTTCAAGGTTACATAACGAGAGATTGGAATACAGGACAATAGCAATGAAATGGAATAATGTGCCTGACTTCAGAATAGTCAATGCTTCATATAAATAGGCTTTGAGATAGATAGAAGAAAGTTTTGTGTCATGGGCTCTCAGATGTTTGGCAGACTTTTGGCACTGTATTCTTCCTTCCAAACCTGGTCATTTGTAGGGGTCACTATTTCTGTACTATCACACTGCAGAGAAGTGAGAGTTCCCTCAACCAAGCTACTTCAAGGTCTAAGTGTCTAAACTTCTCAAAAATTACTTCTCTGTTTATGATTATCTTTTTTTCTATTTTCAGTTCTTATTTTGTTTCAGTTTGAAACCAAGACCTTTGATGATTTCAACAGCCAAAGAAAGTATAAATGAAGAAAGTGTAAATATGGTTATTAAATCTGGGAAGTTCTACACAGTTTCAGTCATACTTAATGTGTTCTGACAAGTGTCCATAGCTTTTTCTTGAAGCTTTAATCAAGATGGTGATCATTAGCTCAGCTGAATTTTAAGAAAGATTGTGACATGAAAGGGATAACTTTCTTCCTTTTTCTTGGTTTTAGTTAAAATCAAGAACATGACAGAACATCATATATATTTTCACTAAGTTCTCAATAGCAGAAGTTGCTGTCATTTACTGAACAAATTGCAACTTTCAGCTACTTGTAGAAATTGCTCTTAGAATACTTTTTAAAGGTCATGGAGAGCCAAATGTAATCAATTATCCTGGAAATGGCATCTGAGAGAATCTGAAATTGTCTGAACTTGTCAGCATAAGGAACTCTGTGCTTGTTTTGTGTGAAATAAAAATGTTCACAGCTACTATGAACTGTGGGAGCTGGAAGATACTTAATTTTTTTCTAAGCTTCGTAAAATGTTTTAAAGCACTCATATGGGTGCTGTACTCTGGTGAGGTGGCATGGTGATAGCACCTACTGTCCTAATCTGATCCTAAGTTACTGGGTAAACACATTCCTATGCCTTACCAGATATTAAAAAGGTACCAGGAAATATCAAAAGAGGCAGTTCAGCCTTCAACAGGGTAGGCCTGCATTTTTCTGTGGTGGAAGTCAAGGGTTCAAAGAAATTACCCTTAACCTTTTGGATTCCAGAAAGAACTGCACTGAACATGGACTTGCTTTAGTTTTAAATCCCTTTTCTCACAACTGCCCCTCCTACTGCGATACACAATGATGCTTACAGGTCCAAAAGCTACAATATGCTTTACATCCTGAAACAATCCTCTGTGCTTGCTGTCGGCTCTGTCATGGAGATGGATGCTAAAAAACTTGACACTTTCCTCTCTGTGAAACACAGTATTTTAAATAAGAGAGAATAGTTCCGTTTCAGGCTTGCTAACAGATGCAAACAAATGCCTGTGAAGCAGAGCCTGACCTCTGTAGTGTGTTTTTTATTTCCTGTGTCTTACTCCACAAACTTTGAGAAAAAGCTTCCACTTATCACAAAGCCTCCCTTGTACAGAAGAAGAGGGAATGCCCTGGTTTCTGTGCGCCCTGAAGGGCTCCCTGAAACGCCCCTGTGTTGCCCTGTCTCGCTGGTGCCCTGGGAGCAGCCCGACTAAGCAGAACATCGGATTCGTTCCAGGCACTGCTGGCTGCCAGCACATTGTAGGACTAACTTGCAAGGAATGTTCTCCTTGGCAGGCAGCCTCCTCTAGGCATCAGTGCCAAATGATATCAACCATAATTGTTGCTATTTATGATTTTTCTTGTTGCTTTTATGAATCACTGCTAAGACAGCTAGGTTATTCCAAAGTTTTGAACAACTCGTACAGTGGGAAACCTGATTATAGGTAGAGGATAGTATGAATTATTTAGAATTGATTCTACAATTTTTTGAGCTGAGAGATAAAATATTCTCCTTGAGCTGGGAGCTCCAAATAAAATTTTTAGAAAAAATGTTGAGTCTTAGGACTCCAGCATTGGCACTGTCTCACTATGTGCCCTGGAGAAGTTTCTTGAATGTCTCTCTTTGTTTCCTTTTACTTACACTTTTCTCTATTTTCTGTTAATTTGCACTTTTTTTCAGCTGATTTTAAACTAATGCAAGCAAGCAGGCTCACATGTAAATAAATATTCCAGCACTGAGAATAATATGACCTGTATGAAATGGGTCTGACTGTGTGTAAAACCCTGAGCTTCTTGCTGTGTGGATGAAACATATAGATAAAAATGGTAGTTCTACTTTTGATGGAAACTAACACACAATTAAAAATATAACAACTCTGTCCTATTTTACTTTTCCCAAATAAGCAAAATGCAAATATATATAAAATTCCAGAGGTGAACAATGCTGTAAGTGCCCAACAGCTCTGATTCAGGTTTGCAATTCCAGAAACCCTGGGCATGATGTCACAAGCATTCTGGAAAATGTTGAGTGAAACAGCTATGCATGCACAGTAATTCTGGCATGTCCTAAAAGCAGGTGACTACTGTACAAGTACAGTGTCATATGAATGAAGGCAGTTTTTATCAGGAAATCCGAGGCAGAAATATATTTGTCCTTTTCTATATGTCACTACTAAAGCAGACAAATCCATTTTCTGTAAAAGAGAGAGCATTGTATGCAAGGTGCTCCTGGGGGCGTGGGTTTGCATGGCCACTGTAACAACATAGGAAAATAAGTCTAGTCTTTGGTGCTGAAGAATAACCTTCTACAGAAGGTTACCCATTGGGTAGTAGACCCTTCTCTGGAAGTACTTGAAGGATGCTTTAAGTACTAAACAAGGAGGTTTGTAAGTTTTTTTCTCCACTTCTCGTAATTGACTGTGGGAGAATATAGTATCCACCTTTTCTTCCATTTGCAGTGTGTTTAATGCCTCTGCAATGATGCTTTATTAATAATATTGCTTTTTTACATTTTCTTACTGTTGCTGAGTGCCAGTAATACTCATGACAGAGTCTGAGTTTTTTCATTGTTTTTAGTTACTACTATGCATTTAATTCTAAATGCAGTACTGCATATTTCATTTTGCAAATGAAAAGTACCTATCAAACATCACCATTTATAATGGCAAACTTATGAAATATATTATTCAAGCAAAATAGAAAGCTTTTTTAAAGACTGAGATATCACAAGAGGGCAAATTCTAAGGCGTGCATATAATGCAACTGCATATATCCCCAAATATGTGCATTTTCATTAGGTCAGCCTAAGCTACATGAGGAAATGAGTTGTTAGTCAGTGTAACGGACCGACCACAAATATGAAGCACCTGGAGACCTAAGCTAGGCACCACAACTACGTTTGCCATCAGAGATCATGAAGCTTGTACAGAAGTAGAAGGGCTGGTGGCTTGGAACCAAGAGGCAGAAGGTTTGAGCTGATTAGGGATGCCCTGCCAATGCCAGTGCTTCGTCTCGCCTGCAGACAGGCATTATGTCAGAGCAGGAGCAATGCTTATCCTGTGTGGAAAAACAGGATATTTCTTAGTACAAGGCACAGAGAGAAGTGGAAAAGTGTTGAGGTACACTGTGTAGGTCACTCAGTCCAAGAAAAGGATAATGTAATTTTTTCAGTGTCTCAAATAGAGGACTGAACTCTGGGGAAGCCACTAAGATGCTCTGAATGCCTACACTGGGGCAGCAAGCAACCTCTCTACACCAGCATTAGAGAGTGCCCCCTCACTCCTGGTGTCCAATGCCACAGTCTCTGGCTCACGTTGCAAAAGATGTACAAGTTCAGTTATTTGCTGTCCTGACCCAAGCACATAAATGCACAGAAATATTTTTCATAACTCATTTATCCCAAAGTCTAGCTAGTGCAAAACTGTGAAAACACAGTTTTGTGGACAACCAATGAGACACTTTATTATGATGCAGTTTCAGAGCCAAGAATCAAAGGACTTTGTGGTGTAACCCTGCCTAGTTAAAGTTGTGATACAACTGGGAAATCTTCATCTTTTGTAAACATGAAGAGCCATTGCTTTAGGTTTGAGGCCATTCTGAATGAATGGATCTAGACATACTGGCATTTTAAGTAGTAACCAACCACAGTCTTGTTTTCAGTTGTTCAGGTTCCTCTTTCTTTTTTTTTTTTTTAAATCTTTGTAATTCTTAGAAAACAGAATGCAGCCAGGGGAAGGATGGCAGGGAAGTAGTGGTTCCTTTGGTCAATGCTACACTGAAATGTTTTTTTCTGTCTTTTCTAGTGTGGAAAAGGCTTTTCCAAAGAACTTTCCCCCCCCCACCCCTGTAGTAATGTTTCAATTAAATTACCATATATGTTAAATTTCAGCAGTTGTATGGCCCACCCAGGAATGTGAGTCTTAGATTTCCCCAGTTGTTAAAAGCTTGGAACTGAAACTCTTCCATATTTTAATGACACTATCAAAGTATATCTGTAGTGTATCAATCTGCAGATCTATTGAAGTGTCAACCATCTAATTATGACTAATTCTGATTTATTAATTGTTATTTTAAATGTTTTGTCTTCAATTAACTTTCCTCTGCCCTGAAGACAACATTTTCCAGACTGCAGGGTGTTGGCTGCGTGATATTATGTATAGTCTGTTCAGGTGGCTCTTTTTCCTTCATAAAGAGAGTCTTTCTGCTACTCTAGACCTTAGACATTCTCTGCTGATGATTGTGACAGTTTTGAACATACCTGGAAGGCAGTGGCCAGAGTGATGATTTTGCTTTAATGGTGTATTTCTCAAAAACCATCCAAATGCCACACTGATGGACAGCTTTGAAATACAGACTTAAGCTTATAAACTTTCAATTAAAGAGCCTATCTGTTATGTCAGAGCAAGAGAGAAGCTTTAGAAATCAATTGTAGCAAATCAAAAGCTTTGATTGATTGGCCATTCTCCCTTCTGCATGCATTCCCTCATATGTGGTTCCTAGTGACCAGACTGTAACAGAACATAACTTTATTATTATTATTTTGGTTTTTCTTGAACTACTCTGTTCTTTATAGAACTCTGACTGGATCCTTTTCCTAACCTTTTTCACTAGTGTAATTTCCTTTTGCATAGTATTTCATAATATCTGACCTGAAATCAGTGAGGAGGCAAAATCTGAAGTTTATTGATGCCAAAGTCCAAGAGGGTTAGAGTTGTATAGAGAAATACACAACCCAGAACACTGCTGAAAAGTAAACAAAAAAGTTCAAATCCAGAGCATGGATTACAAGGCATAGAATTCCAGCCTGGAACATCTGGATGGTAAACTGTGTTGTACACTAATTAGCATGTCATGGTGGTCGATGGCAACTGCCAGGCAACTCCAAAGCAAATACAGCACTATTTCTGTCTCTCCAACCAGAGCACTATCTGTGCAGTTATTTACTTCTGCACCCAGTAAGCTGTAATTTCCTAGTTGTCTGTAGAAAGATACATTTACCAATAGGGAGAGTGATTCTGAGGGTAGAAATCTGAGTGTGCATGGACATCGTAAGCGGAAAACTTTCAAAATAATGTTCATAATTTGGGAAATACATTTTTATCTTGATTAGGAGATACCGTTTTTTACATTGTTGAGATAGCACAATATCTCTAAGTGGCATTGTCTTCCAGATCCTCAGAATCAAGTTATGATG
This sequence comes from Pardalotus punctatus, assembly GCA_013400915.1. Lineage (NCBI taxonomy): Eukaryota > Metazoa > Chordata > Aves > Passeriformes > Pardalotidae > Pardalotus > Pardalotus punctatus. Next base: position 456,984 of record VZTX01020987.1, on the reverse strand, counting down.
TGGTTATTGTCTGAATAGATGCTTGGTGCTTGTAGAAGGATGTCTACTTCCATTTCATACAGGAAGTCAAGCATCAGACAGTATGTAAGTGTGTGTGACCCTTGTACATGAGAGATGTGCCTGTACACAGATGTCAGATTGAAGTAGATAGATTAGATCAATAAAGATGACTAACAAAAAACAATTCACAGTGAAACAGAGCTGCAATTTGTTGTCTTTCTTCATGATTTTTGTTGCTTCCCAATGGCAAAAGATTTCTTGCCGTGTGAGGTGTTAGTCCTGGCAAAAAAAGAATAGAGTTGCTATAGCTCTTTAGTTGTTGGGTGCTCTCAGAGTACTGGTGCAGCTTATGACCTGTAGAATATAATGCTTCAGTTCTGGTTGTAGGAAAAAGGCAGAGTTCTATTAGTCAGCTCTGATTTTATATTTTGTCTAGTAATGGGCCATTGTGTTTTTCAGCCACTCAGCAGTGCAATGCTAATTCTGGATGACTGATGAGCAGTGCTAGCTCATCTAGCTAAGTTTACAATGTTTTTATGCTGAGCTGGGGTTTTCTAGGCACCAGCAGAACTCCTTTTTGTTGCTGCCTTGAGTACATGCTGCTAGGCAACAGCAGCACCAAATTTCAGATCTGAAGCTGTACTGACTGAAGCACAAGTGAGGAGTAGAAGTCTGAAAGACGGAGTGTTTCAGTTTTTGAGAAACTTTACTGCCTTCTTCAATGACCAATTAGATAAACTTGTTTTTCTGTTGGTTCTGAAAATTTCTGCTAGTGCTTCTGTTATGTGGATCTGTCCTGTTGATATGGCACAAGCTTGTAAGGAAATGACTGAGCCATATGGTGGCTGGTTGATTGCTGTGGTTAAAGATGGGACTGGGTGGATGGGAATTATGCAAGTGCAGCACACTGCTGAGCCCATCGTGGCTGGGGCTTAAAGTCAAGGGCAATACCTGTCGATCTGCTGAAGGAAACAGAATGAAGATGTGTTCATGAGATACACTGTATTTCTAAAAAGGAGTCATAATTGACATTTTGTTTGTCTGCCCTTGCTTTCACTTGCCTTCATTTTGAAATCTTTCTGGCACAATGAATAGAAGCTCCCAGTAAAATCCACTCTCTAACTGTTGACTCACATAGATTTATTTTAGATTCTCTGACTTTTTGCTTATGCTGCCTTAAGTCTGAATCCATAAGCAATAGCTACACCATGGTGGTGGAGGAGAGAAAATGCACTTCAATAGATAAGAATTCTGGCCCTATAAGAATTTTCTTATTTAAGGTATGAGTCACACCACACTGACACAATTACTTGCTCAGCTCAGTGATTCAGCTGCTATTATGTCTGATTTTGAATATGCATGTGTTACAACATCTAACTTAGGGGGGAAAAAACATTACACTAATTTATGTATAGAAAATTATTTATGAGCTAATGATATTATGGAGCCTGATCTGAGCTTTCAGGAACACACTCTGATTTCAAGAACTACGAACATTTGCAAATGCAGTTAATAAAAGATTATTTGGAAACATAGGTGGCAATGAGACAAAGAAGCAGTACAGAATTTACTTCAAATCAAGATTCTACCTCTGAATTTTTAACTAGACTCTCCTTAAAGCTACATCTGTGGAATTGATGTTGTCTCTCTCCTAGGGATCTTCAGCAATCCCAAGGGATTACTTCAGGGTGAGCTAAAAAATGTTCTTGCATTATTTACCAATGACTCATTTGTAACCATCTGCCACTCCTCTTCCTTGAGTAAATATTGGCAAATGTTATTGCTGCAAAAACAACAGTCAGCTCTACATCACAGCTTTCTCAGATATTGGCACAATGGCTATGCCAGGATAAGGGAAAGTGCTTATCTGGAAGCTGTAAAAGCCATCTGGAGCTTTCTCACATAATGCCAGTCAGAGTAACCCTAAAGCTGTGCCATTGAATGATGGGAACATCAGGACTGAGGTCAGGAAATCACAAAGAATCTATCTTTCAGTTGTGCCAGCGCACTTAATATGTTTTATCTCATCTAAGAACAGTTTTATGGCTGGAAGAAAAGAGCAAGGGCAGATGATTGTTCCATGAAATCCATTTGGGTTCTTATCTCCGTGAGAAGTTTTTGGAGGCTAATGATGCCTAGTGCTCTTGCTTTCTTCTGCAGGGCCATGAAAGAGGAAAGACCCCTCATGTACATTACTTTCATGCTGTGAGATACAGTTGCATTTAATTTCTATGTTTTCAGCTTCTCCTTCATCTTCATTGTAGAATTAAGAAATCTTCTATGACCTGATGCTGTATATAAAGTTCTCAAAAATTGGCATCTTGGTATAAAACAGCAGACAGTACTTTTTTCCTAGTTCTAAGAATTGGTCTGTCTTTTTTTCAAAAATGACTAGAATATCTTTGCTGCATTCTTACTCAGTGATCTAAAATTATATCTTCATTGATTTGGCACTTACCAGCTTTCCCAAATAAGACATTGCAAGATCCTTAATGGATGTACTTTTGAGGCTTCGTAGTGGACTGGCTCCTGCTGTTTGCTTTCAAGGTAACCTTCCATGTTTGCTACATTTTCAGAATACTTTGACTATGTGCCCAAAACCACCAAAGACATTCATCCTGCCCCATCTAACTGCAAAAGCTATTTCAGCCACTCTCATGAGCAAGTGAGGCTGTTGTAAAAGGAAGATTTATCTAAGCGTTTTCTCCTCTCTACACTGCTGCTTAACTCAATGCACACCAAGTCCTGTGCAGTGCAGCACGGAGGTGCCCCGCTAACTCTGGGCAATTTAGCATGGCTGCTGCAAGCAGTGCAGTTATATGAGCGTGAGGGGCTTCACCTTGGCTAAAATTCTCAACTTCCTGTTCAACCTGGTCATTCTGAATAGAGTGTCAGTCAAATGAAATGCTGCCTAGCCAAGAAAAGGAAAGAAAATACATTACTTTTTTGTAATTTCATGTGTTATCCTGGTGGATTCTGGTGATGGGATATTGGATCCTTCCAAGCTGGCTTTTCAATGAAGAAGGAACCACTTCTTGATGGGGAAATCTGCTACATTCTCCTTGCTACATACAAGCCTAGAAAAGAAACTTTTTTTCTAAGACTTAAAACTCGCTTCCACATGAAGAAAAAAGATTCTTAAAAGACAGCAGTAATATTGCTGGGTAATATGTAGACTTACTTTGTGGAAATTAGTTCTTCAGTAAAATTACTGGTTAATGTGAAAATTCTTAGAAATAGGCAGGAGATATTTAAAGACCAAGTTATAGCGTGCTGGTTGACTACAGCTTGAAAAGTAGGGCTACCGACATGGTGTGTGAAAAAGCCCATTTAAAACCATGCTCTACCAGATTTAGAATTGTGTAGGATGAAAATTCACGGTAAATATTCATAATCTATATTCAAATATTAAAGCAGGGACTTAGATTGTCTTGAACCCTTACATTGTTACCAAAGTATGGAAATTCTTTTTCTGCTTTATTGCAGAGGGAAAATAACACTAATTTTGGGAGCTTGAAAGATTCTGCAGGACAGAATTAAGATATGCTGGTCTAGTTCTCTGTTTTTTTCCTTTTGGTCAGCATGTGAAAGTGAAATGCAAATGTTAGCAATCTTAGAGCCACTCCGATCTGTCTTCTGTTTGCTTAGGCTTCCCTGTGGATGATCTTCAAAATACATTGCATCACAAATACAGTAATACGGGGTTCAAGTATGGTAATAATGTGCAAATCCCTTCTCTCCCCTTCCCCACCATCATGTAAAATCATGGGCTTTTTATTGTGTGATCCATGGGGACTTTTATTTCTTTCAGTTGTTTAAGAAAACACCTGAGTCATTATTTTACTTTTTCTCTCCAGCTATGAGGAATACAATTTTTCTTGTGAATGAAAGCTTAAATCCTTTGACTCTGGGCTCTGAGCAAAACAACAAGTTCTCATAGCCTTTGTTATTCCACTTTGGATGAATGGTGTAATTTCTGACTAAAGACACTATTAAATACTATCAGTACTTCACAAAAAAACTATTTCGGTTGTTCTGCAGTGCAGGATTCTTTTTGACCAGGTGCTAGCTTTAAATCAAGTCTTATCTATGGCCATGAAAGAGATGCTGAGGTGAGGGAAGACAAGAACATTGCAGGTTCAAAATGGGGACCTAATTTTAAAGTTATTTTCTACACTGGACACACAAGCACCAGGTGAGAAACATAAGTCAGTTGATTCAATTGCTGTGCCATGATCTTTGTCAGTATGATAATAAACATTTAGCAGCTTCATGACACCCTCATAAAGTTATGTTAGGAAGGACTCTAAGGTTTCCTCTGTCAGGGTCAGAGATGCAGAAGCACTCTTTCACCTCTTTGTACACAGAGAATATAAAAAAAACTAACATATATTTGCTGCATATCATCTTCTGATATCAACATTTGCCTGTCCTGTGATCATGCAGGTTTGCATCACAGCCCTTTCCCAAAGCTATCATTATTTTAAGCCCACTGAAATCAATGTCTGCTGAAGGAAAGTAAAGACAGCTTTAACACTCAGAGGTTGCTTTGATTGTTGGTATAAAATCTTGTACTCCCTACACAAGAATAATCACTCATGGAATCTAAACACCTCATTCCTTCTGGTTTATATAGGTTTTAGATGTTTTCCTAATTAAAAAAAAAAGTTACTAATGGCTAACTGTGAGTGTCATAATGTCTTTATATGAACATGTATCTTCACAACTAATATGCCATTTTTAACTCATTAACTGCCCTTACAGATTCCAAATGAAGACTCATCTCCATGCCCATTTCTTTCGTGTTGGAATTACCTCTTTTAGTGAGTTTTACGTGTTCATACACCACTAAGCTTAGTTTCCTTCTGAACATACAAGCAGCCACCTAGGTACAGAATACATGATACTGTAATGCTGTTCACTTAGATTAGTAGTACAGCTTTTGCAGAAATCAAGCCATCAATATTAGGCTGTGATGATGATAATAAATTCCCTATTTATAGAATTTATGCTTTGATGCCTTTTCACATGGCATTTTAATTAATCAGTATAAGTGCTAATGAAATAATGAAGTGGTTGGAACCATAGAAAATAACTATCATCTGCTAAGTACTATGTAAGAAACAATAGCAGGACTTACCAGATGGATGCATAAATTAATGTGGCTTCCCTGAGTTTTTGGTTTTCAGCTTTTTTTATTTTGTATGTCCATTTGTCCTAGGAATGTGCCACAAAATGAAGTAATATACAGAATGAAAGTCTAGTGCAGAAAGTTAATGCTTGAGTAATTACAGTCAGTAATAATGTGATTAGATTTGTAAGTATGATTAGTTCTTATTGATTAGTCTTCCACTATGCCTTGAAATGGGAGTCTAGTCCAAATAGGAGTGAAGGTAAGAACCTACACAAGCTGTAGCCCTTTGACTCTATCATGACTTTGAGAAACAGAGGAGATGAGTTATTTAGCTTTTCGTGATGTGCAGGGCTTTTAGTCTCCATCAGTCTCAGAAACAAAGCTGGAACCACAGGCATTCCTCCCTCAGTCAATGATGGAGTTCTATTTGTTGCTTGGAGCAGGAGAAAGCTGCAGTCAAGTTGGTGTCTTGTTACCAGTCCACATCAATCTGGCCGTGTTGACTTTTTACTTCTGGTAGGCTCCACTTGAGTGCAAGCACTGTCTAATTAGACATGAAGAGATTTGTTGAATTATATTCCCTTTGCTCACTCGGTCGATGCTCTGAGCATGAATCTTTTAGCAGATACTGCCGCTGACTCATGGAACTCCAGCTGATGAGGGAGAGGGTTGTGCATCTGGCATGCTCAAGGTCGTGTCCTGGGTTTGTGGGAAAGCACAGAGCTGCAGGCAGATGCCCGGAAATGTGTGCTGCTGCCACGTCTGCTCCTTCCGAAACACCATGAGCAAGGCACAGCAAAGATCTAGAGGAGAATCCCCACACTGCAAATACATGGAATGCAGACTGAGGCAGAAGTGTGAAAGTGCATAAATTGAGGTCTAATTGAGTGAGTCATCGACTCAGAGCAATGAGATTTGACAGGTCTAAGTGAGGAAAGGCCCGGAGGGGCTCTTAAGAGAAAGAACACTATTGCTACTACAGTTCAGTTCCTTGTCAGCTTCTTGCTAGAGCTGCAGCCTAGCCTTGAAACTGTGACTTGCAAATGTTTGCAAAATACAAACTGCATAAGAAATTCATACGTGGGCATTTTGTAGATCTGAATCTCTTGACTGAGTGTTGTCCTTGCAGGAGTTTGATCTTGCTGCAGTATATTTCTATTTCACAATGAACTGGACTGTAGGATAAAAGCAAATTGACAGATTCTGCCTCTGGAATGAGTGCATGGTGCCTGTCAGATTCTGTGGGATCTGCTGGCATTGAGGTAAGGGCTGAATATGTGGGCTTGATCCTGAAAAACAGTTTCAAGTCCTGCTGTTTTATTCATGAGGACATCATCTAGACAAACAAGATTTGCAGAGGATTTTATTTTTTATTTCATGTGAGATTCTTTAGGATGTATTTTATATTTGGTTAAATAGTTGTTTGAAAAATTATGTGCAACATAAATACCATTTCTGAATTTGGCTCCAGCTGAGGGAGACACATGCAGAGGAGATGGAAAAGGTTGCATAATGAAAAATCTGACCTTAACCTACTCCCTTGCTGGGTTCATGCTCTTTAACTCAATAGATACCCATAAGAAACAGAATTTTAAAAACATTTAACTTATATTTTTTAAACACTTAACTTAAATCACCAATGCACTTGAATAAATATGTTTAGCCAATTCTTTTCAACTAACGACTGCCATGGTGTTTGGTTCCCCAGCACTACTGTTAAAGCAATTGCAGGCTAATTTATTCTACACCTATCTGAGTCTTGTCAGTTCTGAGTAGTCAAGCAAGCCAACAGCTTAGTTTTATTCCTTTCCTGTCACAGAGACAGAGAAATAGCCCTGCTGCTGGTCTTGCTCAAAGATTAAATTTCTCTGGAGTCTCATTAATATAGAGAATCAATATGTTCTCCTGAACTGGCATGTTTTATGCACTTAGTCTCTCCTCCCTAGGAAGACTATTATTTAGGAATCAAATCTACCCAGCAAACTAAAATTAAGTAATTTCCCCCCTTCTTTATATATTTTTCTAGCTAAAAATTATTCCAAGCAGCATTCTAAATTATTCAAAACTCTGTAGCCTGTGGAATTTTCAATCTGATGGAAACAGCTGAAAAATAAAAACCACATGCTCCACTGGCTCTGCATACAAGAGTCTGCATTTTAATCCAGAGCTGCGGCATACATTGTAGCGTGTGCCTCTATCGTTTGGTGTTGACATCTGCATTATGATGAGGGGAATTATTCAAAGCCAAATTATTATTCAGGGTGGTAGTGTGAAACAACGAAAATGAGATTGCTAGAGGGGAAAATATATGCAACAGTTTGTATAGTTAGGAAAGAAAATTGAATTCATTTGCTGAAGCACTGCTTTCCTCTTTAGCAGAGTTTAACCCCTTTACAACAGCTAAAATCAAGCTGTGACATGTTTCATGACAAAATTCAAGTACTTTTTCAAGTACTTGAATTTTTCATATAGTTGTAATATTTATGGCCCTAATGAGAAAATGTCCTATAAGGTAGTAAATACTTTGTTTAGATACACAGATACATTTTGTTGGAACAGTGGGAATAATTTGCATAAAGATAAGACAGAGAATGACCAGATTTTTTTTTTTAAATCTTCTATTCACACTGTGTAGCACCTTTTCTTCTAATGGAATTCTGCCCTTTCTTTGGAATTTTACAGCTTCCTTGCAAGGGGAAGCAGAAGGACAAGCACTGATCTCTCCTCTCTGGTGGCCAGTGATGAGACCCAAGGCAGTGGCATGAAATTGTGTCAGGGAGGTTTAGGTTGGATATTAGGAAAAGGTTCTTCACCCAGAGGGTGGTCAGGCACTGGAACAGCTCCCCGGGAAGTGGTCACAGCACCAGCCTGACAGAGTTCAAGAAGTGCTTAGATGCTCTCAGGCACATGGTGTGATTTTTGGGGCTGGCCTGTGCAGGGCCAGCAGCTGGACTTTGATGATCCTTCTAGGTCCCTTCCAACTCAAGATATTCTATGATTCTATGATTGTAGTAAGAAAATCTATTCTATATATATTTTTTCATGATATGCCTCTTAATGTAAGGTTGACATACTTACCCAGTGAATAAAGAAATGTTGTGACTGTTAAAACCTATTTCTAGAGCTGGACAAACGCAGAAGCCCAAAGGGAACACACAATTTAGAGCAGGTTCTGTGGTGAGGAGACCAGGAATACATTCCAAAGAGTGCAGGAAATACACCCCTGGCTCTTGTCGTGTCTGTAAACTACTCTTAGACTGAACATCCGATACTGAGATTTGAGAACTAAATGTTTGATAGCTGAAGAATGATGTATTTGCACTGTGTTGCAAAAGATCTGAAGAAGGTATCAGCTATGTCCATGCTTTGAAAGGCCCAATAAGCTTTGGTCTCAGAGAGTTAAAAATCAGGAGCTGTCCATAATGAAAGACACTGATATAATAATTAATTTATGGAAGTCAGTAAGCGTGTAGTTTGCACTAAGGAGCAGAATTCTGTTTTCGTACATGAGCCAGAAGATACCAGTTCTCTGGACCGTGGCTATCCCAGTGACACATGTTAAATATCTCCCACTGCTGTGGCTTTAATAACCTTCCTGCCGATGCTGGAAGGCTGCCACACAGAGTGCAGCCCAGGCAGTGACAGTAGGAGCTTCTTCATTAAACTCTCTTCTTCAACAGGGCCTGGAAATTACAGCTACTTAATTCCCATCTTTCGCATGAAAGAGATTTTTCTTGTGCTATGCAATCTTGAGTTTATGTAGCATATGTTAATAGGTCAAATGAATCTTATTGAGGAAATTGATTCCTTCACTGTTAGCTTTCATTTAATTCATAAATGAATGCTCTAGAAAGATTTCTTCTATGCTAAATTATGTTCACATTCTCAGCTAGAATTTATCCCTTAAACAAAAAGAGAAAACCTATTTACTTATCCTTGGCATTTAAATCAGCAATTTTTGCAAAAAGTATCAGTTCTAGAAATAATTTTTGAAATCACTGAAGATTATAACAATTATTTACCTCCTCTAATATGTGAATCAATACTGATTGCCGCACCTTAATCTCATTTGCTGTCAAAACATGGTACAGCATATACCTGTAGCAGAAATAACTATAAAAGGAATGGAGGATTTGGCATCATTTTAGAACTTAAGTGATATGTAAGGATGATCAATAGTAACCTAGAAACTGGGTGCTTTTATGTGCTGTGCTCTCATAAAGTCTAACAGAGTAAGTAACAAACCTATTTAAATGTAAAAAAATCTGTTTCTAATGGGGGGGAGTAATTTGTGAGAAATGTGGAATATCTGAGCATTCTGACTGATGTCATGCTTGTTTGACATCTGCAGAATGAGATAAAATAAGTGTTCAGTTTTGCTCATTTGCTTCTTTAAGCAATGTTGAAGTCCATTCATGTGTCAAGAAGAAAATAATATTTAAAGTTCTCTTTAATGGAATGATGAATTAGGATTCTTTATCTTTGCCTTATATTTCTTAAAAATATGTTAATTTGATAATTCAGAGCCTGAAAAAGTTTCTTAATCTTACAATTTTCCAATCATAGGTGCTTTAACAGTTTCCTATTTCCAGAGTTCAGAATTATAATGTTTGGGTCATGGGCTTCCTAAAATTTGGCATTAAGTGATAATACAAATCAGACAAAGGGGCGTGCAGAGTTATTTGTCAAACACATTCAAGTGCTCTCTGGTTGGATGCTCTGCTAATCTTTGTGTTACACCTATTTTGATATTGTAATGCCATTTTTACTTTCAGAATGGGACAACCTCTTGAAGAAATTGATCAGATTTGTACTTTTAGCTGGGCATTGATGCCTGAATAGACCACAATAATTAGTCAATGTAAAATCAGTTGTGTTCTGAAAATGCTGATGCAGCTTCTGGTGGCATAATGTTGCCAGAAATCACTTGACCCTACTTCGCTTCCTTGCCTGAACATGTCAGATGCGAGGACCCATGAAAAGTAAATTATAAACAAACTTTTGCCTGTCACCTGAGTGTGTTCGCATTACCATAAGAAAGCAGTTAAGGGCTGCTTTTTTAGAAACTGCATTTGTAGAAACTTTGTGTTGACTTGAAGTTAAAACTTCAAGCATCCAAAATCCAAGAGATTAAACCAATTCAAAGCAAATTGCACTACGTTCTAACTCGGGTGCGGCAAAGTACGTGCCTCTGTGTATAGCATGTGACAGAAGCGATCTGGCGAAGACTCGGGAGTTCTCATGCCGGAGCAGCGAGCTGGTTCACATTTACACGTGGCCACACAGCCTGAAGTTGGTATTTTTATAAAAATATGAAAATTACTATTTACATAAGCGGGGAGTACAGCCTCGCAGCACTGCGGGTGCCCGGGATGCCCCTTGGGGAAGACACCATCCCCTCTCCACGGGGTTTGTATTACAACACACACTCTCGGCCAGCCGGCCGCATCATGGGCCGCCCGGCTCTGTCCTCACACGCCCCGCCGGCCAGGGCTCCCTGGCGCCGCCGCCCCGGCCCCGCCGTTCCCATCCCGCCGTTCCCATCCCGCTATTCCCACCCCGCCGTTCCCATCCCGCTATTCCCACGCCGCCGCAGCGAGGCGGGGGCGCCCCCAGCGGAGCCGCCAGCGCGGGCTCGGAGGGAGATGCTCGCAGCAAATGCTCTCAAGCGGCAGCAGTTGGCGGGCACGTTTTAATGATCCAGCGCTTTAGAGCGGCTCAGGGAGGATCACTGTCAGCGCTCCCACTTAGCACAATTATAACTGTTACTCTTCCTAGGTAAGATTTAGTATTGCCGCGTTTGCGCGTACTTTGTGTGCCAGTTTATCTATGCCTGTGCTGTTTCAGTCGAACTCGTGCTTTGTTGGAGGAAATCGATTACGTGGTGTACTGCGCTTTTGCAGGTTCTTCTTAAACACTTTCCCCGCTGTTTCCATGCATTCCACGACTTCCTGTGAGCGCGACAAGAAATAACTTGTTTTTGTTTGGTTTTCTTGGTTTTGGTTGTTGGGGTTTTGGTTTTGGGTTTGTTTGGTTGTTTGTTTGTTTTTTGGTTTTGGGGTTTTGGTTTTTTTTTTCGTTTGGTTCGTTTTTCTTTACGATGTAACTGGCTTTGTTTTGGCGGGGGTTCTCATAAGGACAGCATTCTGGCCATTCTGCTGCTGTAATGTGTGCTAGCATTACCTGAAGTCTAGATAGGTCAGGAAAATGCAAGATTATAAATGTCAACGAGGAATCACAGTGTTATTTGCAGGATCACAGCTAGAAGTGCCGGGTTGTATATACGTACATGGCTGAGTGACTACTGTTTATCCCATGCTCACCTTTTTATAAGTACTAGGGTGGAAGGGGGGCAAAGGTTATGCTATAAATAAAAGCACTTCACTGTGATTTACGTGCTCGCGGAACCGCCTGTGCATTGGCGGCGAGCGACAGCGTCTCTTTTTCCGAGGCTGCTCCGCCATCTCGCGGCAGCTCTGGACCTTGGCTGCCGGGAGAGGGATGGAGATGCTCGCGCCTCACTGCCCGCTCAGGCACACAACTCACACAGGGATTTGGGCAAAAACAAGTGCGGCCTATCAAAGTTTGAGTGCATCTAGACCAATCCATAAAAGACATTTGCTTTTTACTTTTACTTCAGATGTTCATTAAAGTTTTAATAGAGAAGAATGGGATTTAAATCAGGGAAACTGACTTCTCTGCTGGGAGCTTTGTAGGTGTCAGATTATTTAATGTAAAATGAGAGATGAGGCTGGTCCAAACACATAGTACTAAATCTGGAAATAAGAATTCAATCACTTTTGTAGATCATTCAGTTCTAAAGGTGTGCTTGTCAGTGCTGTATTTACATTCTCCCTTTGAAACACTATTTCTCTAATAGCTCAGAAGTTTCCCAATTGATCCATACCTTTGAGCTGAAGACTTATATTTCTTTTCTGTTGCTTAATCTGTAAAGTTTAATCTGTAAAGCCTGTCTTGATGCATCCTTGTTTCCATAGCATGATTCTGTAACTGAAAATACAAGAGTAAAAGTTCTGTTTGGCAGTGGGTTTTTTATTAATAAAAAATAGCTCCTGTGCAGTGATACCAACAACATGGTTGGGTTACTGGTAATCTTCTATGAGAGAAAGCTCCATCGGAAATGCTCTTTGCCATTGGAAGAGCCCACAGACTGTAATTTTAATTGTAGTGTCCAGGCATGTTTAACAGATACCAGACAAAGAAAACCCAATAATTAAATAGCATCTGGTCTTGATTGTCCCTATAGAAACTAGAACATGCCAGCAGATATAGCTATTTTCTCATTCAGGTTGAATGCAGGAGCTCAAATGCTGGAGATCTGTAGGATTCTTTGGGATTAAGTCCATAAAATATATTACATGTATATAAAAACTTCAGCCCTTGTTGTGAATATTTAGTAGGAAAAAACATAGCAGAAGATCAGAAGATCTCTTGTATTTGTGAAATTTGGACTTTGTTATGACAGTCTTTGTAGCTGTAAAATTGTCAGTAAGGCGAAGATAATGAACTCATTTAAACAAGTGTAGTGAAAACGATAAAATTTCATTATACCTGCATAATCTTTTTTTATACTGTGTTTCTTTTTTTATGTCTCTTTTTTTATAGACACAAAGTCTACCAGTATAAGTGCCGGAACAGGTGCGTATAGCCTGGCCCTGTAGCCTGGCATATTTTCATTGAGATTCTGTATCTGGTTCCAGAGAGTTCTTTAAACACTGCTGCCTCCTGACATTTTCAACGCTGTGATTAATAATGCATCTTTTTATTATTATTGCAGCTTTGTTGATCTAAAAGTCTACTGACTTAGATCACAGTCAGGTGACAAACTTTGTTTCTAAGCTTTGCGGTTCAAAGCACTCATAAGTTAGCATCCTTTGGAAGCTGAAATCCACTGTTCATTTATCTCCTTCAACCACTTATCATCATATATGTTTGACAGCTCCATTGCCTCTCCACAGTCAGTATTTTTCCTGGCCATTTGATTTTTTTCATTCTTTAGGAGGACATATGTGTATTTTATGTCTAGAATAGGACTGTAAAAATAAAAACTGTTCCAAATTTTTTAAATTAAAGCTAGTAGCTGATAAAATTTTCCTCCTGAAGGTTTTTAAATCCCTTTAATGTAGTTTTAAGGCTGAGCCAAGTTGACCCTCAGAAAAATTCCTGTAGCCTGGTTTCAGCTACAGAATATAAAAAAATTCTCTGGTTTTTCTCCCCAGGTAATAAACAAAAGGTCTCTTGATGCTGTGTGTATTAAAAGAAACCCATTGTAAATAGAGGACACAGTTAATGTAAGACAGAGTGTTCTTAGAGGGTGAAAGATTTCATATGTAAGATAAACCTAATTGCAGTTATTTTAGATGAAACTGGGTTATTCTGGAAAAATATTTTTAATTTAACTGTGTATGTATAATTTGAAATTAAATTAGTAATTGCTTGTTCTTAAAGAGGATACATCAAATGTGATGTCTGTAATCAAATACACCTGATCCCAAATGCATGGTGTCTAAGGAAAATCTTTTCTGAGACAAATCAATTCAGTTTTGAATGGCAGCTTCTTAAAGCCCCTTGCAGTGTTGGCTCAGGGTCTGTCTAGCAAGTTCTAAAGCAAAATTTGACCGAGATGGTCACAAGTACCTCTTTAAGGCACTTCTTCATGGGGCTGGGCTGCTGTTAACATAGCACATAAGCATGTTTAAAAATAAAAATGTGATTCAACCACACAAATTTGCAATGTATCACACTTCGCAGGTGCATTTGAAGATGAAGGAGTTGGAACATTAGTGAAGATTTTTTTACCATGGGTGCTGATGTGCTGTAGTAGTGCCAAGTACAGGCTGTGATCTTCATGGAACAGCTGCAATTTCAACAGCTGTAGTGATGTTCTGATTTGTCACTTGGGGATGCTTTGCTTTAACTTAGGCTAAAGTTTTGTTCCACAAGGCAAGAAAATTTAGGGAAGAATTAGTGGTAAGTACTTCTTAACTACTACTGTTGAGTTTATGAATTTACTGCAGTAGAACATCCCAGCTGTGACCAGCACCAATACTTTGGTTCATTTCTGATAAATGTGAAACTGCCTGTGGATGTGTAAATGTGTCCATCTGGTTTTCTGGATCTATACTGTCACCAAACAGGCATCAAATCCCAATTTGCGATTGGCATTGCAAATCCCAATATGCAAAGTCTCGTGGTTGCCTGTGATTTTCATCTTCTTTTGTGATTGCCTCCTTACAATAATACTGTGCTTTGGGAGATTTTATTACACACCCAGAGGCCTCTAGCTCAAAGCATACTGAGATAATTCATGTGTATGATGCCAAATCATTGCATTACATACAAACCCCTTTCCAGTCATTTGGTAGAAAAATAACATTTCCACTATCCAGGAGGGGATAATAATTTTACTCATTTGCCAGTTGCACGTTATTCATTGACATTATTTTGCCCAGTGGGACATGGAAACAATTAATTGGATTCTAGTCCTTTCTGGAATATTATTTTGCTAAGAGTCACTGAAAGGTTTCCTCAAAACTCTTTATAGATATTAGTCTGCCATTAAGAGGTTTGCCTTTACTTGCTAATTTAGAAATCCAGAATATTTTCTTTCATAGGACCCATTTCTTAAAGCCGCTTTTTAAAAAGATGGGTAAATTGTGTAATATTGTTTCTAAATATGCTTGTAATCTCTGTATTTTCATGTAGTCATCTCAGTCACTGAGCATGTTCATTGATTTCATAATAAAGCAGAGAACCTGAGGTTACATGATTTCTCAAAATACCTTTCAGTTGCATTGCAAGAGCCCAAACCAACTATTTTATTATGTTTAATTTTTTCTGAAAAATTCCAGTGGATGAGGCTCAACACCACTCAATTACTTTTATGTCATGCTTCACTACTCTCACCAGTAGAGTAATTTCGTAATATTTCAGTTCAGCTTCCCTTTCTGCAACCAAGATTACTGCTCTTCACCCCATCTCCGGAAGACGCAGAGAACAGTTTATTCCTTTCTCTGCTTTAGCCTTTTCCCTTTTGAAGAAAATGCCCTTTGTAGATTTTGCTTCTCTGGATAAAATAAACTAAATGTTTTCAGTCTTTTCTCCTTGTCATGTTCTGGACCACTGATTACTGTTGTCTTCTCATCAAGAAGAATGACACTCAAAACAAAACACAGCTGAGTGTTTGCCTTATCCCAAGGTTTGCAAACTCTTGTTCTGATGTATATGTCAGTACATTTACTGTTTTTCACTTAATATAGTCGACTTAAATCCAAGCTGTGGTCTGCAATGCCTTCTGGATCTGGATCTGTTTTAATACCAGTCATCACTCATCTGCTTCTGTGCATTTGGTTATTCCTGTTTGTCTTTTTTAGCTTTTTCATTTTTGATGACTCTGCATTGCTGGGTTCACTCTGAATTCTGTTTGGATGCTGCTATCCTTGCAGCACTTTCCAGCTTCAAAGATCATTAGTGTATCCTACCAGGCAGATCCTAAAGCTGAATGAGTCAACTTGTTGGCTGTAGCTATAGAACTGGACACAGGAATTGAGCATACTGCTCACGTGGGACTGCCTGTGTTTTCACACTTGACTTTTGGGTCTGCATCTCATTTTGCTGTTTATTAAGTACACAGTCCTTGTTCCTTCAAATTCATGCATTTATACTTCTTATAGCTCCATTTCATTCAATTGCCAAAAGCTTAAACAACACAACCCAAATTCTGTTCAGATTGTCCATTTGTATACTGCATGAGATGTGATGCATTTGGAAGGGTTGTGCCAGACCAAGTCTGAACCCAGATTTTTTCTTATATGAATATGTAGTGTTTCCAGTATGTCACTTTTTTTAACTTCAGCTTAAGATGGAGGTATCTGAAACTTGAAATTACAAGATTGATGAATGCAGAACAATTTAATTCTCCTTTTATGAGTAAGTTCTGCACGCATTAGGCCTAAAACAAGACATGTGGTTAGGTGTCAGAAATGTGCCAAAGGCTTAGTGACCAAATAGTCATGTTGGGTTTTTAGTTCAGGTTTCAATATGTACAAACAAGATCCTCTCATGCATACAATTCCACATGGAAGTGCTGTAACAAATAGGTGATGATGTATTACATTTCCTCATCCCTTTGTTTATTTAGAACAGATTTTATTTTTTAGTACTTTGAGTCACATTTTAGTTTCACTTCCATGAAGAAAGTTCCAGCTATATAAGGTCAAGTGGTTTGTTCATTCAGGATGCATCACTTCCTTCTAAGAGCAGACAGGTTAAAACAAGCTCCCTGTGTGCTCCGGACACACAAGATTTTTTGTCCTCTTTACTTAATATATTTCTTCTGTGGAAGTATTGAAGATAAGTAGGAACTTGAGTTTATGTTTGTCATGTTTCTAAGACTTCTGAGAGTATGATCTCTTCACTTAGGCCAATGCCCATCTCTCAGCTGTTTCTAAATACTTGTTGCACTCCTGTTCTGTTCCTTTCTGTTGCCAGCAAATACTTAATATTGCTCATTGATTTCAGGTAAGAGTAGCTTTATAATATCAAATTTTGTCTTGCATCTATGTTAGTACCCAGCAGATATCTAATGTCTTCCAAAACCATCCTCTCTCTGGCCATTCTCTTGTCATTCTGCACGGGTGTTTGCCAGCCTCCACACACAGTTCTCTAGGCTGTTTCTCCCCATCTTCACCAGCACCTCAACCTGGATCAACATCTGCTCACTCTCTGTAACACGGAAAGAAAATGTTTCCTGTGGATTGTGTTGCAGGAAGAGGAAGTTTTGCAAAACTGTGCTCTCATCTTCTGCCCTTGATTTTCCCAGGCTCTGATAACTAGCCAGCCACATGATACTGTAGCTGTGAAGCCAAAGTCATGCAGAGAACATTGAAAGAGACTATATAAAATTGTACAGCAGCCAGAGCAGAGATGTATGTATACTATATGAAATTAAAAGACTTCATGTTTGTTGGAATAGCTTATTCAACATAAACTAAAGAACAAATGATTGCAGACCCAAACATGATCTAAGTACTCTCTGCTTTCAAAATCCTGCTGTCTTTATACTTTGTCCAGAGCTTCCTAGACTTCAAACTGAAGGACACCTAAATGCAAGTTTTATTTATCACTCCTTTTTCATTCTTACTTATATTCATAATAATGGAAATAAGTTTAAATTTAAAATTGTATTGACTCTCTGCATAGGAAAAGCCTAGAGAAGCCGATGACAAAGGTGCTGTTCATTGCAATGAAAATCATAAATACCTTCAGGGCAATTGCATATATTCTGCACCTGTTGAAGCTTTGTTGATTTTAGTATTTTGATAAGTGTTAAAGGGGAATACTGAAGTGAGCAAGTTGTAGCATGCCAAAAGGTATGCTTAAAACCTAGTATATTTTTGTCTAAAACCAGAGTTCAATTGCCTACTTTGGGTCTGAAGTAGTATCTGCCAGCGCTGGTCAGGCTGTTCTGTTAGTTGCTGCCAGAAGAAGCACAGAGGAGGCGCTTTCCTTCTTGCACAGTCTCCAGTCTCCCACATGAGATGTCCCACTCATTCTCCAGAAACAATGCAATCGTAACTAACTCCCTCCACAAACTTTAATCAGGATTGCAGAAACTTGCCCTGAATAACTCTACCACCTGCCGTGGTTAACTCTGCTAATAAATTTCTTTGCAGATCCTAACCACACAATTGTATTGCCTAAGAGTTCACAATCCAGGACTGCTGATACTCATTTCATAGTGAAGTTCTTGGTGTCCCTGTCCATGACTGGGAGGTCGAGGCATTTGTCAGAGTACAGGCCCATGGTTATCAACTCTTGCTCCTGCCCCCGCAGAGCCAGGCAGAGCTGTGGGAAAAAGTTCCACTACTGTCCCCCGGTTATAGAAAGGGTATTGAAGTATAAGGACACAACAATAACAGCACTGCGCACAGGGGAGATGGGACCTGCTTCACTCTTGTATCTCAGGGAGCATTCCTTCACCTCCCTGCAGGGTTCAGGGACCCAGACTACACTAAGCTACAGAGGGAGTATGCTTTTCATGAACACCCATGTGCTTTTGGGAAAGAATTTAGCTTATGCTTATGAAATATTCCAATAATGAGGAAGTTCAAATATTTATGTTTAGTTAGGAAGTTTACAGTGCCATTAGAACTTTATAATGACAATTCCCTTGTCAGTGAAACCCTTCTATTTTCCAGACATGAGAAACAAACACATAAGAAGAGGGGTTTTTTAATGATATTTAACATCCATAATACAAACAATAAGTTAAACAGAGTAAAAATAATTAAATAAAGCTTGAGGTTCCAGCCCTCATACAAATAATTCAAATCTACAAAAACAAAGGCAAGTTTAAAAATAAAACCAGAATAAGTCTGGGGGAGAAAAGAAGTCACTTCCATAGAATACCAGTTAAATGAATGGAAATTTCTGACTTTAAACACCTGCAACATTCAGCAAGTGCCAAGTCCTTGAATCTTCTCCTGGGTGCATAGGTAGTTGTAGAGAGACTGCATAATCAGACTTTCCAGGGGACCCAGACCCCTTCACCTGTCACCAGGAAGTCCAGCAAGTTTCCAGTTCGCTTTCTTACAGCACAGTTCTTAAGTAAAATACATTAAGAGTTTATAATGCTGACTTGGCAACTACTTTTTTTTTCCCCCCACTTTTTGATGCCAAGTCTGATCACGCTCTCTGTACTGGTCTTAACAGGTTAGGTTTGTAGAACTTGAGTCTTAGTATTAGTCAGTACAATAAAGGGAGATTTTAGACTCAGGTCATGTATAAAATGTATACTGGAGTTGTAAGTTGAAATAGTGTCAATATTTCCAGAGCAAATGCTGGTTCATAAATGAAGTGGACAGGTAACTTGCTATGCATAGTATCGTGCATGGGAATACTCATTTAAATGTTAAATATTTTAGTTTCCCACTGAGTGGTTTCCAGGTAACTCAGAGTAGTAAGATAATACATCAACCATCTCTCTGCCTCATGCCTCAGAACACCAGTGTGAGTGACTGACCACACAAGCATTTAAAATGAAGCCTCTTATGACACTCAGGTCTTCACTGTCCTGATGTCAGTATAGGCTGAATCTTGTTCATTTCAATCCAGCTGTAGAAAAAAGGTCACTTTGGTTCACGAAGAAAACGACTCTTGGCAACTACCCCATTCATGTTGGAGTCAATCCAGTTAAGGTATTGAGTAACTCTGGTGTAAACACCAGGCTTGTTTTCCTTTGCACAGCCATCTCCCCAGCTGACAATCCCATAAACCATCATCCTGCCATTGTGCTCACAGACCATGGGGCCACCGGAATCTCCCTGACAACAGAAAGAACACATTAGGTCATTTTCTGCAGATGGAGCCTATGATTGTTTTTCTAGAGTTAAATAAGTTCGTACAGACCTATGAGCTAAAGCTTTGATCTTTGAGGACATTGCTTAGATAGAACAGAAGGTTTAGCATCTCCTGAAACTTGAATAGTCTCCAAAGCTAAGGAGTTCTCTAGTTCCCCCATCAGGATAGGGGGAGAAGAGTTGCACTGGAAAACAACCCTCCATCCCCATCCTAAATTTATGATCACACAGACTAGAGATACAAGGTCAAAGCCAACATGCCCAATTCTTCATCACAGAATCAATTGTCTGCCTGTCTGTAAGGACTTCTACACTTGAGGACACTTTTTCTTTTCAGTGGCTCCTATGGCCAACTGCCCAGTAAGAGTGCAGGGAAATAAATCTAGTTTTGAGGAAGCTGGTGGAGCTCAGTGTCCCCTGTAATCTACCCTTGCAAAGCTATAGCTAATAGTTAAAGTGCAAGTTGAGATTAGAACAGTTGCTGTATAGCTCTGATGGATATCTATCAGCTATTGCTTGAATAGATGTAAATAAGGCCTTGAAGAAAAAACAGTGGCTAAGATACTGCATTTCTTGCATGTCCAGGAAGGCCTGGAGGGGTTAAAACCTAACTCTGGATTCCAACTTTATTCCAGATGTTTGGCCGCACTATAGGTCAACTCTACTTGATATACTAACTTCCAGTTACATAACAGACTCTTGGGACTAATAGAATTACAAGATGCCACTGACTGATCCATACAGTGTACATGCATTTAAAATTATTTAGAAAGCAAACCAAATCAATTTTACCTTGCACGCATCAATCTGCCATGTGGGATCTCCTGCACAGACCATGTTGTCAGTAACTCTAACATTGTCATAGTATTCATATTTGCATTTTCTCTGTGATATTAAGTTCACAGTGGCTGACATCAGTCTTTGAGCATAGAAGATGTCATCTACAAACAAGAGAAATTCATTATTTTCACTTTCCAAGACTAAGAAAGAAACCACTCATAACAAAATTTCTGCACTTAAATTAGCATAACCATTCCAGTTCTGCATTGAGGTTCTTATTTCTATCTTATGCAGTATTGGTTTGCTTCTACTATTAATAAAGAAATTTCAAAGAGAAAAACATTTTGTGTTTAGAACATTTATAAAGTGATCCTTCTAAGACTTTAATAATTTTTGAAGGAAATTTTGCACAAATGCAATCCTTTGCTAATCCTCCCACATAGCTTTAATTTTTTTCTGCTCCTCATCACATCATGAATGATAAAAATTGTGGTCAACATCCTGGCTTACTTCGTATGTTCGTATGGTTGACAAGTGAGAGAAGCATCCAATAGGAAATACCACTAGGACAGCTAGAGAAGATGACAGCAAAGATCATCTTCAAGAGATGCACATGGAATACATACAATAGAAAGGAATCTTTTTTTAATACTTGACAGATCATGGTGTAAAAATCATTCAACTTCCACCATTGCAGAAGACCAACTTGGGAAAGAAGTCATTCACTTACAAAAATCTTGTTTTCCATAGCCAGCTATTTCACAATGGGTATTGTCTTTTAAGTAGAGGTTCCTCTCTGGCAAGCAGACTGTTCTGACATACTTCGATTCTACTGCACACTGTCCAGAAGTTGTCCTTATCCTTATCAAAGCTGTAAAACAAGCCAGAAAAGATTAATTAGATTTTTAAAGCAAGTTTTTCCCCTCAAGTTTTGACAATAGGAGTATTTGGTACAGTAAATGGAAATAGTTGCAATTATATTTAGTTCTGGTTACAAATGGCTCCCCTCATTGCTTTTGGAATGACAGTCATTACTTAATAACAACAGCATTAATTTCCTGAACAAATGTTGACAAATGTTCCAACTTGAACTTGCTTCCTTGAAGGATGGGGGCTGATAGCTCAGGGAAGAGAGTCTGCTCCAAGAGTATCTTTATATGTTTTAAAGCATCAACTTTCTGACTAGCTGTAGAGGGCAGCACCCACTACGCTGAATAGCTCACAAAGCTATTCTTGGATTTTCTTTAGCAGCAGCAGCAAGAGGAATCTGGAAAGGGTGGTAGAGTTCTAAGTGTCAAGTGCAAGAGTGATAAGTCTGGTCAGCACAAGTTGCAAAAACCCATCTCTGACTTTATTGCTTTAGGAACAGGCTTGTGAAACCCAGACTTTTTTTAAAGTCTGAATTAATTCAGGATAACCTTCAACTAATGTGGTGCCTGATACGGCATTCCCATACTATATGATGAAACCTACTGTGCATGCATTTTTTTCATTATTTACTAGACATACAGTGTGATCTCTGTAGACACATAAAATGGCAGAAATGGAAAGGTGCCACCAGTGCTTATGGAAAAGCCGTATCTTCCACAGGTCCAGAGACTGCCTGCCAGGTAATGTATCTTGTATGTGCCATAACCAAAACTTACAGAAGTGCAAAAGCTGTCGACACAGGCCTAGTTTTTAGGCTGTTTCTGTTCCCTTCATCCCATATCTGGTGCTACTTCTCTTAGAAGATGTACACCATGATTATGTAGCTTTCACCTATCCCCATGTTTTAAAGGCTCGTATTAAGATGACACTTACCAATATCATTCTCATTGCCACCTGTGTCATCTGTAAAGTCAGGGTGGGAGATGATCTCATCGACCATGAATACCTGTTCCTTATCATCAGTAACATTCAGTATGGACTTTCCAAGGAAGACTTTGTAGACAGATTTATTTATTTGCCTTCTTGACCTGAGTGAGAGTAAAGAGATTTATGAAGACCACTGATTTCTGAGAGTAAGGTCAACAGCTGAGATCCAGTCCCAGATCTGTTTCATATTTACTTTGATGCTGACACATAAAATTTAGTTACCCTTGAAAGTTGATCCAATATTCTTAAAGAAAGCATCCTAATTTTCCATTTGAAGGGATTAAGAAAGATATTCAGACATTTTGAAACACGCCTAGCTAGTTGCTACTAATGCAGGGCGTTGGCATTAAGAATCCTCTGCAGGATGCCAAAAGGATCAACTTTCTACAAAAAAGCCAATAAAAAACACCCACAGATGTATTACACAGCTCATCACCATCAGTACAATTATTAAGTTTTGGGAATGGCTAAGGTAAAAATGAAATCCTGGCACCAATGTACACTAAATTGTTCAAATTGCATCCCACCCAACTGTCTGCATTTTGCTAGTTCATTCTGCTAGATGTGGGCTCCCAGAAGCTTATATTTCTCTGGCTGCTCTTCTTGTTTTGTTCAAAGGAACATTCTTACTGTGGTGCATTCTGAAGGGTTGCACAGTGAACATCACACAAAGAAATCAGTTGAAGAAAGCTGTAAATAAGCCCATGGATCTGGAAACTTACGGAGTGTGGAAACAGTGCGCTGCTGTGAGCACCCAGCAAGGGTCGATGAGACTGCCACCGCACAGGAAGTGGTCCATGCCCCTTACGTTTTGGAAGATGCCAGCTATCCAAGGCTGAGACTCAACCTCTGCCTGCCTTCCACCAACAATCTTGAAATTCTTGCTGATACTCCTTTGACCACATGTAGGCCCTGTGAAAAGAAAAATTTTGTTCAGATGTCCTCACAAATAAACACCAGCCTTGTGCTATTAAAAATAAAATTAAAAAAACCAAACCAACCCCTACTTATGTTGAAACTAATATTACTTACCACACTTCTCTATGTTGCAAGGTGTTTCTTGAATGGCATATCCCCTTTTGGTGTAACACCAGGGCCTGTTCCTTCCATTTGGGTTTCTAACAGATAAAGAAAGTGTTCTTTTCATAAAGACAGTTTTAAAAAGTCATGGTATCTTAAAATTCCAAGTGTTCGGAAAAAAGGCAAAATATTGCAAGATATGTCAGATAAAATAATTAACAGCTGACTATTACTGTTACATGCTGTGAATTTTGCAGTATGATCATCTTCAATAATAAGCAAGAAGTCTAGATGCTTCAGAGAGCCATATTCCAAATATTTTTAGTCAATTCAGCTCTGTAATGTTATTTTTTTAGAAAATGTTTCTCACTGAAGCAGCTCTGGGGCTGTGATAATAGAAGTCATCACAGGAAGAGTGATGCTTTTCTTACCTGCAGTAGCTGTGTTTGCCCAGCCCAAGCTGCAAAGCATTCTCTGAGTAAGCATGGTAACGATCCCTCCTGATTAGTGAGGGCAAGTTCCATGGCAGACATTTGTCTTCTGTTGCCATCCCTCTGTAGTCCTCCCCATTTTCAGTATAGCATGTGCTTTCAGTATCTGAGAAAATAAATGTTTTATTAGCAGCACATTCTTGTTTATAATTGTTCTGTGACAGACACAGACAAATCCTTCTAATGAGGAAAAAAAATTCTTGCATTACACTCAAAAACAGATGCAAAATCTAGACTGATTAGATACTGGTATTAAATTTGCTCTATGTAAATTTTGAGCAAGAAGTATCTTACACTTTAAAGCACACATATCAATTCTTTAACAGTTTAAGTGAACTTCACAATATAATAAGTTGTTCTGCTTTCAACACCCACAAACAAGTTCATTTTTTCCACCCCAAACTAAAAGTAAGGTTGAGGTAAGCAACCTAGTGAGGAGGCAGGGACAAGAAAAATTAAGAGATCCTGATTCTGCACCAACATTTACTTATTTCTCCTCATTTAGTCTGTTTGCATAAACTGCTAAAGGATATCCACTCATGCTTCTGGGTAATACTTTCACCTAGCATTTCATATTAATTCTCCGACTGACTTTTAGACCTTTCCAATCAATTTAGTTAGCATTAAGGAAGATGGATACCCTACCCAGTTCACAGTGAATGCCAGTGTATCCATCTGGACATAGGCAACGACCAATTCCACTATAGAGGTAATATGTAATGCATGTTCCTCCATTCAAACAAGTGCATTCTGTAAGTAAAAGACATCACTAATTAGAGGCAAAACATTTGAATGCTGAGGTGAAATGTAATTGCAAATTAAGTTCTAGGTGCTTAAGCAGTATTAAAGGTCTTCCTCCTAGTATGAAGGTATAATTACAGGATAATAAGTTCTTTTTAGGTTCGCACAGAACAGGCAGATGCTTACCCTTGTAATCTGATCTGCGTTTATATAGCTTGTAGTACTTCCAGCTATAAATCTAAGGGAAAAAGAAAAAAAAGTATTTAAAGGAAGCAGTTCCTTTTATGTGATGTGATCATTTTTACAGGCCCAAACTCTGTTCCCTGCTGAGTACCTTCAACAGTTTAGGATTTTTGCATGTAGCTACCAGCTGAACCTGCTCTATGGCATCTGGGTATGAATGAAAAGTGGAGCTCTAATTAAGCAGAGCAGAATGGGGAAGGGAAAACAATCCCACATCATGAAGGGGAAGGATGAANCATCAGGAAGGGGAAGGAGGAAAAAAAAAAAAAAAAAAGAGAGAGAGAGAACAAACCAACAAAAAACCAAAACACCCAAGCTCAGAAAAGCCCCACTGAGCTGACCTGTGCCACTGCATAAGGTCAACATTGCAATTATTTATGCTGTAAGAGCCAAGGCAGCTCTTAATGGTCAGAGTCCCTGAGACAGAGAAGGAAACTTCACGCTCTCCACCAAGTGGTGCAGCAAAGATGCAACATTCATCAGCTGCCCCTGTCACTTTGGTGACCTTGGTGCTTCACATTTGTGCCACAGAATAAAAGCCAGTAAATTTATACAACAATGGGCTCTTGTTCTGTCTTTCAAGGTATTCCCTCTGCCTTGCAGGCTGGGTATGCCTTTCTCCATGAAAGAAGATTAGGCTTTTGAAATCCTTAAAAACTTACAGACTCTAGTCCTGTGACAAGCGTGCTCAAGGTTACTGCGAGGAAGATGAGTAACTTCATGTTGTTAGTTAACTTCTCTCTTTGTTCTTCTATCTGTATTATTTGATTCTAAAAACAGAAGAGGAATTTAGTGTCATGCTGTAGCTTGCCGTGTCAGCTTTCTTGCTTCTATCGTCTTCAGTTGGTTTCAGAATAAATCACAACAAACTGGATGAAGAATTAAGCATTTACCTGTTGTGGGACATCTGCTTATGATTTCCATATATTAAATTAGAGGTTATACTTTGAAGTTTTTTTTGTGTACAGTCAGCAATACAACCAGTTTTTTGGGGGTTTTTTAAGAGTGTAAATGAATCAGGGAAAAATAAGTTGGAAAAATCCTTATTCTGTTTTTGCAGTATGGACTAAACGATGGAAATTGGCAGATATATTTAGCTGTTGTCCAGCTCTTTGTACCTATTTAACTGATCATTACTACCTTCAAGGAAAGCACTGAGCATGCAACTTCAGGGTATGAAAGAGAATGCTCCTTTTTTCAGTAGGTCTGTAGTTACCAGCTGCATCCTGATGCTCAGCACTTAGGTAAGCCCGGCTGCTTCACCAACTGCCTCTGACCACTGCAAACTCTTGAAAGTCTGCTCATGATGTTGCCTCACTTATTTACAGTATTAGAGGCTTACAACATATTCTGTCTTGATTTCTTGTATGCAGCTGGATCTTTTAGCCAAGCATGTATAGCAATCTTACCAATGGTAAATAATTATCTTGTAACAACAAGGGGGGCACAATAAAGTCCTATAAGTCTTTTTCTCTTTTTTAAATTGCAGTGCAAGTCATGGAAGTATCTTTTAAAAGCATTCTCACTTCTAGAAAATTGTAAAACTTGGTTTTTAAAAGATTCCATGTGAATCTCATATATATTTACTTTGGCCAAAAAAAATACAACAATGCAGTGGAAGAGGATGTACAGAACTGAGATGGTACTGAAGATCTGCTCCACACTGCACCTGCTTCAGGTTTCTACATTGGACCAATTGCCACTTGGTCCTGCAGACGGAATGCTTGCTGATATGGGGATTTCACCTTCCAGTTGGGCTTTATTTGGAAGAAATGGAGTGCAAGTACTCTGTACCTCATTACTGAACAGTCCAAAGTTTACACACTCAGTGGTGTGAACCAAAACATGGCATAAAGAGACGATCACTAGATTCATTTAGAAAATAGACATTATTGGACATTATACAAATGAAAATGCTAATGTAGATACACCCTTCGCTTGTAAGCAGGTGTTATAATGCAAGAAAGCAAATCGTGCCTCAGGTACTTGGCTGTACACACTTTTCAGATTCCTGTGCAATTCAGCAGGTATACTTCCCTTAAACATTAATAAGATAATTATTTTTAGCATTTTCAGCAGCAATATAAGTAACTTATTCTTTGTTACCATAATGCGTTTCTCAGGCCCAGCTTTCACATCACAAACAACAATACTGCTGATTCCATTAAAAATTCTGACATACTGCAGCAAGTAGAACTGACCTTCCTCACTGCTGCGATACTGCATCGCAGTAGCTTTTTTTAAAAAATTCAATGTAATTTAAAGAGCAATCGCTTCATGCCGATCGCTCGGAGGCGGCACTCGTGCCTTTGGCTGCCGGTGGGGTTCCGAGGGCACGGCACTTACCGGCGGGGAGCGGCGCTGCCGGGCCCGGAGCTGCGGCGGTGCCGGAGCGCAGCGCGGCGCGGCTTCTATAGAGGCCGGGCGGGGCGGGGCCGGCTCCGCACCGCCCCCACGGCTGCTGCAGTGACTCAAGGAGGAAATTTCTTCTGCTGCTTTTTAGTTTCGGAGAAGGGGGGGGTATGGTCAGGGCTAGCGAGCCGCTTTCTGCGGGGTAGGGTTTCTGAAAGGGGCTCCTTGGCTTCCTCGCGGCTGTCAGCAATTCTTTAGGGGCATTTGTAAAAACAAAAGAGAAATGTGAGTGAGAGCTATGAAAGGAATGACTAGAAACATGACTGGAGACATTAGGGAATTATAACAATGATAACGTGTATGTTTATACATCAGCCATAAACACAGAGTTGAAGCATGAAGTATGTTTTGGAACGTAGACATACAAGCAGATGTGATGTATTTTATTCATATCGTGCTACCCATAATGAGAGAAGCATAAGTGATTTTTTAATTAGTAGAGGAAAAATTCTTTCAGGTGTGGGTAAAACACAGCCCGCTGGGAGGGAGTATTGGGCCAGAATGTGAGCTTGAAGCACTGGGTGTGTTTTCAAAGAGCTGTCTTCAGCTGAAATGCAGGATGTTGGGGTAAAGCAGGTGCTGAACTCATCTCCTCCAAATTACTTACAGCTCCCTTGCCCCTGAACAATCTTCTGCTCGTGAGAAATTGGTCCTGGTTTTCTTATAATTTCTGTCTCCCAAAGCAGTATTCAAAGCAGCTCATTTCATGAGTTGAGGAGATGTAAACAGACAGATGTTTAAGAATGCAAACGCAGCACAATAGATAGTCTTTCCTGGCCCAAATAAATGCGATTTTTTTTTTTTTTTACATTATGCTAGGCATATGTTACAGCAATGCAGTGAATAACAGCAAACCAGTACATAGTATTTGTGGGTGTATTCATAGGGTTTAGCTTCAGGTAGTGCAGGTGACTAAGGTGAGGTGGGTCTCCACAGGCTATGTAGCTGATGAAGGGCAGAGGTCAGGTCAGAGAAGGAGTTGACCTGAAATTCCCTCAAGAGAAATGTTTTCAAAACTTGACAGTTTAGAACTTAAGGAGACTTTTCCATGTTTGCCATATAACAACTGGTATGAGGTTTTTTCAGCTTTCTTCTTCCCTCCCCATCTTTTATTTTTGTCAGGCCTGGGGTATAACCATACCTTTTTTAGGTGCTGTCTGCTTACATTCTCTGTTCCTTTCTGTTCAGATCTTCAGGCTCGCATCAGAAGAGTTCTCATGTTTGCTGAAAGCACGCTGAGTTCACTGAATGGCAGGAACTGAGTCAAGAGAAACAGCTCAAGCTGAAAGTCCATAAGTGAATGTAGGTAAAGAACAAGCCTTTCTGAATTTCAGGAGAGAAATTTGTCTCATATTCTGTGGTGACTTGATATATCAACATCACAAGTAATTAGATCCTCTAAGAAACAGGGCAGAAAATATCAAGCTAGATATGGCACTCTTCATTTCAGGGGAGTGGCTATCAAACAAACTTATCCTAAGGAATCAATTCTGGAGAGGGGGGAGTAATCCAGATTTTAAAAGCAGTTTGGAACATTTACTCAATTAATTTTAATACACCAACCTTACACATAATAAATAAAAAAATAGGTCATTGTTTGATTCAGCATGGAGAGCGGGGAAAAGCCTGGATGCAGGAACAGGAGGGCTTCTCAGACCTGGGTAGCACCTCTTCTTCCTCCTCCAAGCTCTCAAGGAAGAGGCTCCAGACCTTCCTCAAACCCTTATTCTGGAACAAGAGTCAACCCTAGAGCAACTGTGTTTCCTCTTTCACATTTGTTGTTCCCTGAGAAGTGTGATCAGTTATCGTCTCCCCGAGCCTTTGACCAAGCTGTGCACGTGCCCCCTGTTCCTCATTTTCCCCCTAAAACCTGAAGGTTCATACTTGTTTTCCAGATCCAAGAGCTACAAGCTTTTGTTGTCTTCACTCTGACATAAGATACAGCAAGATTCAAATCTCCGTTTTTCTATCATTTTGTCATATACTCAGGTTTTGCTGAAATACTACACTTCTCAAGTACATCTAGTAGGCCTCCAGATGAAGTGACTTGGGCTGTGGTGTCACTCTGTTTCAATCAGACTGGTGACAGCTACTGATCAGAAATTCTGACATGTGCCGCTTTTTGCAGTGCCGCTTTAGAGTTACCAGATTCCCTTGGTCTAAATATTTGTACTACCTACATAGGCAAATGAGTTACAGTTGAAAC
This sequence comes from Pardalotus punctatus, assembly GCA_013400915.1. Taxonomy (NCBI): domain Eukaryota; kingdom Metazoa; phylum Chordata; class Aves; order Passeriformes; family Pardalotidae; genus Pardalotus; species Pardalotus punctatus. The sequence goes on along the minus strand of VZTX01020987.1, from coordinate 427,719 downwards.
TGAACTGGACTGAACTGAAAATGTGGTTTAGTAGAAAGATATCCAAGCCAGCTGCAAATGGGCTTGTTTTGGTATTCCAAGTAATCTCACAGCTGCATCATCTCTATGAGCAGTAAGTGACTCTTAGGGAAGCAGAAATGCATGAGATAATTTCCAGTGCCTGGATTCACTGAGCTGGCTGATGGCTGGCACAACAAGATACGAAGTGATGTTTCAGGTGAAATAAATCCTTGGAACCTTGTTATGTGCCCTGCCTTAAGGCAGAGACCTTGGAAAATCTGCAGCATGGCACTGCTGCCATGTCCTCTGTCTGACCTCAAAGCTGGACCTGCCTGCGCAGATGGGAAATGCACAGGCTCAGGGAGTGGGAGGGATGAAACAGGACTGGTTCTGCTACCAAGGGATTTTTGGTTGCTTCAGGGTCAGCGTTTTTTCACTATTGCATGTCTCAATGGCCTTACAAGCCATGTCTTCTCTCCAGAAGATTGTGATAGAACAGAGGAAAAAGCAGGTCTTTATAACTCAAAATCAAAGTTGTTTGGGAAGAACAGTTAATAAAATTAAATGCCTACTGCAAGACTCTCAGTGGAACTTACTTGCCCAGTAGATACTGATTATGAGAAGTCATGAGACTTAAGAAAGAAACCCTTGTACAGACTCATGAACAGGTTTTGTGTTTTGAGAGCCACTTTGTGCTTTCAGCGGTTTATTTCCTTTTTCTTATACATGTTTGTGGTTTCATCACTTTGGTTGCTTACCAAAATTCAGCAGAAGTGTAGGCAGGATGGAAGGGGGAAAGACTTCTGAAGAAAAAGAGGTGGTACAGGAAGTGCTATAGTGACCATGAAGAAGACACTTTACTTGCTTTGTAGGAGTACAGCATCTACAAGAGAAAATACTACTCACAAAATCTCAAGTAATTTGCTCATTTTCGTACTCAGGGCTGTTAATAATAGGGCTTTATATACTTCTCTTTGCACCTGGATTATAGCACAGAGTAAAAAAAATTATACACCTATTATGAGCTACTCGTGTGATTTGAGTCTGCAGTCATATAGCACTTTTCTAAAGTAAAAGTCAGATGCAGTGGATCCCAGCCTGGAGAGCAAGTATTATCAGACCCACAGCCAGGCAGGTCTTGGGTTACTGTGATTTTGTGTTTTAGTTTTCAGTTCCAAATAAAAATCTTGCTGATTCTTTAAATTTATAGTTGAAGTAACTTGAATGTTTCAGACTAATCGGGCAGCCTGACTTAGCAAATTTAGGAAAGATAACATTCCATTCCAATTAGATGAGAGCACTGACCCTCAGAGAAATACAGGGGGTTTATCTCATGGTGGTACACTGAAAGAGATTGTGAGGTTTGCATTGTTCTGCAGAAGTTGCTGGGGTGGAGCTATTATTAGTTAGTGTTCATTTTCACAGCTGATGATAAACTATTAAAACTGAAGAGAAATACCATCCACCATACTTTGCCTCTGGTGGTCCATCGGTAAATCCCGAAAGGCTAGAACTCACAGGGAGTTAAATAACCCTATAAATATTAGTAACAAGAACAACTACAGAAGTACTGTTCTGTAAGGAAAATTTATGCCTGAGGCTTTATAGTGCCTTAAGTCTGGTGGTCATGTGGTGCATGTTCTGGTTTATATCAAGTAACAGCAGAATTAGTCCTTTGACTAGTAAAATGTCTGGTTTGCCAACATGACTTACCACGAAATAGAAAAATCACTTTAAAGTCCTCTCTGCTCATGGTTCATTATGAATGGAGAAGTTTAAATTTGCATATGAGCAGTTATGTGTGCTTAAACCTCTGTCATCTCAAATGAAAGAGCAGGGTTAAGCCACACATTGACTATTTTGTTAGTGATTAAGAATACAAAAGCTAAGAAAGCACCTAGAAATCATGCCAAAAGATTGACATGACTTATCATCTCTGTAATGGTAATAGCTTCTTGTTGTTAGAGGTTTTTAAGAAGTTAGTTTGTCATTGAATTAAGTAGCCCCAGCTATGGGTATAGAATTTAAAGAATATAACTACACTTACAGCTGCTTTGTGTATTGGAATGCAGCTTCAAACTCAAACTGTATTGAGTTACAGTTAATTTTGGATTGTAACAGAAAGGATTTTAAGGCAGTCAGAAAGTGTGTTACATGTTTAAGGGAAATTTTCCAGTATGAAGTTGTTTCAGATTATTTTATCTTCATCTTGAAAAACATGGGTACTTTTACAGTAAAACGTTTTGTATTTTCTCTCTGATGTTATCCAAGTTAAATTTTTTAATCAATTTGCTTCTAGCTCTTGAGATAATAACAGGAATGACTGAATAAACCATTAGGTTTTGAAATGTAAACAAATAGATTTCAAATGTAACATTATCACTATTCATAAGGTTAAAAATATAAAGCTCACTCTTTAATCTTACTCTCTCAGATTACTGTTTGTATGAGTCCCAGGAATTTCCAGAGTAGCTGATTTTAAGTTGAATGTGATTCATAAAAATTCTTGTATTTTAATGACTCTTGATTACTTGTCAGTTGTTTGTGGTTGGAATCTGAAGCAAATGGTGATCTCATTTCCTTTAGGTACAATTCAGCTACTCAGGTTTCTTTATTTAATTTTTTTTTCCTTTTCTTTGCTGCCTACTGCTTTTCCTCTTCTCTGTGTTATCTGTGTGCGTAGAAGTAGCAGAGCATTGTCACTTGAGGGCCACTGGACTCTCTCGGATACTTGTGGCTTTGCAAGCAGCAGGAGTAGCCAGGCTTTATCTCTGAGCTAAGCCAGTGTCACCTTGAGTGCCTGTGAAATCCCCGGCTCTGGGCCTCTTTCATTCGTGGTAGAGAACAGCTACTACACAAGTGTTCTTTTTTTTGTATACAATGATCTGTTGTTTCAGTGAGCTGTCCGGATACGGATACATTTGAGAACAGCGATGATCACATCTGAGGGTTTCTTCATCAGCTTGATGTGCACCTGCTTTGTATCTCATTTAACATTTACAAAAATTCATTGATTATGAAAATCAGCAATCTCTTTGGCATTTGTGCAAATTGCTCATTTGAGACAGTTAATATCTAAAATCGAAAGGTTAGTTAAACTACGGATCTTGCGTCCAATGACGGAAAATTATGTTTGCGTTTAGGTCTAGGTCTGTCTTTAGTTGAAATCAAAATGCTGGTAGCCCTGGGGGAAACACAAAAAAGATCTCTGGGTCTGAAGGTAGAAGACAGAAAACAAATACCGAGGGTTTTAGGGATTCAGTTGTGTTTCATTTGGTCATCTTAAATCCTGACATAGAATATTTTTCAAGGGAATCCTTTTTCTACCCTACCATTTACTGGTCTGGAATAGCACATTGAAATACAACATTGGAAATTTAAAGAAACAACTGATTTGAACTATTATTTCTGCAGTGCGTCAGTCAATCAGGTGCACATTCCGCAGGAAAACCAACAGACTGAAAGCACGCCAGTTAGCATATTTCTGGAGAAAAAAGTCTTGCTAAAATCTTGGAAGAAAGCAAATTTTGGGGGTTGACCTCTGCAAGCTGTGTCCCAGTGATGGCGTATCCAAGGAAGCAGCATACCCTAAACCCCCTGTGCAATACAGCCCAGGCGAGAAAATTGGCACTGTTCATCTCTGTGAAAGGCTGCCTGGGAAGATCATTTAGGATTCCACTCCCTCTAAGGCATTAATTTTCTAAATAAATACAAACTACAGGAAAAATAACTCTTAAATCTTGGCATTAATGACTTTAATAGTGTACTGTTCCATGAAGTACTGAAGAAGCTCTGAAGAGAAAAAGGCACCTCTGTGAATGTGTAGTTGAAAGAAAAGGTTACCAAATGCAGAAAAATGGTTAAGAGCCCATAAAGCAGTGCTGCCCCGTGTGTCAGGCAGTCTCAATAGACTTGCAAGTGAACAACTGTGGAACAATGCAGAGATAAAAGTGTTTTAAGGAGAAAAATAAGTTGCTTCCTGGGTGCTGTTGAATAACAGCATTCTTCCTGCATAAGCTCATAAAGAAACTGTGCTGAGAAGAAAGGAGAAACAGAACTAACTTGGGTACTCTTGGCTAATAAGAGTGTGTATCTCGGGTGCTCTAATAATAGTACTTATCTTCCCCCCACCACCACTCCTTTGGATGTTTTGGCTGCGTTCTTCCTTATTTTCTAGTTCGCTTCCTGTAACTTATTTTAGTATGGACACTGTGCTACTTTCCCTCATCTTTGCTGATTGTTGTTTCAAGTTTATAGGCTTTAAGTAAATACATCTCTAAAGAAAGCTGTGCTTGCTCCCCTTGTCCTGTCTACAGCACTTGCAGATTTTATGGACAAAGAAAGAAAAAGAAAAAAAAAGCAACAAAGAAAAAGGGAGATTGCAGAGCCTTCTCATATATCATAAGCCCAGCAGAAAAACAAAACTTTTAAAAATATGTTTTGTTTGCAAAACAGGCCTTTTTTATACTTGTGCAGAGTCTTCCGGAGGGAGGTTCTGGCATATAGTGACCTATCATCAGTACCACCAGGAGTATTCCTGCCAGAAAACAGAAATACTTTGTCTCCCCACTGTATCCATGGCTTTTTCTTGGCCAAACTGGCTACTTATGCCATTCTGTGATTTTGGTTAGAACTGTTGGAAATGACAATGTTTTCTTTCTTCTGAAATGCATGTCTATTTTATGACCAAAATATCTCAAATTGAGGTACAACAAAATCTCCCTCATGGAGTGTTCCCCAAGAGTTCTCAGGAGTATGCTTGCTTCTTTCTATGGACCAAGCAGTGAGGGAAACTGTCAGTTACAGGGGAGATGAAGGCAAGGTGGAGACCAGACACCGTGCTAATAAATCTGTAAAGCTCAGCATCCTGGGCTGCAAGCTGGTACTGATGTAGTCATGATCAGAAGGGTGGGGAGAGAAGTGGGGAGATGGGGGAAGAGATAGTGTTAATGTGGGGAGAAGGGTAAGAAAAAAGTGTGATTGTCAGAAATGGAAGAACACACGCCTGTAAAAAGTTGAAAGATACTTATCTTTGGACTTAATATCAGAAAAATTACTATGTGGACAATGTAGGTTGGCCACATGAGTTATTTAGGAGGACTCAGCATCCAAAGGATGAATGTGAGAGGATAGGCCTAGAGGGCATAGGTCATGAGGTGCTCTTGAGAGTGAAAACAAATTATGTATAGTTGACTCAGTGAAGAACAGACAAAAGATACAGGATGTCTTGATCAAAGGGAGTTCCACAAGAGATGCCTTTGCTGGAGCTTTCCTAAGTGCAGACAAGAGAAGAGTAATTGCAATTTTCTAGGCTTCTCTCAGGCAGAAAAGTTGCATTGCTTTCAATGATACCCAAAGAAAGTTGAGGACAGTCATTCTGGACCCAAAAAGACTAGGAAAGATGAATGTCTGTTATAACTCAGTTAGATCTTATGAAAGTTCTTACAAAAAGGTGATGCCAGAGTGATGTTTGAATTTACTCTTTGACAGAGTTACAGAAAGTCTACAGTAGAGATGTAACATCACCCACACAGAGATGGCAAATTAGTTTGTGTTTCCAAGTGAAAAAAAAAGAAAACCAGAGGAGAGCCATTTCAAAGTAAAATATTGTGCGTTAGAAGAGTATGATGAGATTCAGTGAAGAAGAGAATTGTGCACCAGTGATGTGTAAAGGAAGCTTCCCAAACCCAGAGAAACAAGGACAGAACTCTGAGCCGTTCTAGTGAGAATGGTTTGCTCTCCCTTCAAAGGGCAGATGAAGATTAGGAGGAAGCCTAAACAGGAATTGGAGGAGAAACTCCAATCTCCAATGAAGAGATCACTATGTGAAGGAGTTGCAAGTAGAGAGTACAGTGGGATATTTTTAAGGTAAGACTTAGTATAGGAAAGAACTGGATTTTCCCTCATGGCACCTGGTGATGAACATTCATATTGCCGTCCAATAGGAAAGCATTTGTAGCCCATGTGAATTCCCCTGAAATAAATGGAAATTTCTAACATAGTCTGTGTAATACAATTCATTATATGGAACTACTTCTATGAATAAGCATTACTCAGTGGGAGTGAGGAACGCCAGGACAAATCCTAAGCTACTCTATTATGCTGTACTGAATAGTACTTAAAATCACCTTGCACTGCACTGAATATTATTTAAAAGAAAAATAGCTTAGGGAGATGCTTCTTTTCTGTTCATTTCAATGGAATAGGTCTAAAATACCTGCTAAACCAGGGACCAGAACTCTCTTCTGAAACACATCTATAAGCTCAATTGCTCTGTAACATCTTTATACTGTTCTGACAGGGATCAGCATTTGGCCCCCAATAACTCATCACTGGTTTTTTGTATCCACCAAATTATAGAAAAAGCCCACTGTAGAACATAGGTTCCAATGGAACAGCTTTCCCTGAAAGCGACCTGGTTCTTCATTGTCTCTTGGGCCTCACATCTGTTTCTTTCTCTGCAGGGTGTCATCTGAAAGAGGTGGAGATTGACTCCTGCCCTAGGCCACCCTTTTCACAAAAGCTAGAAATTCATGCCTTAGGCTGACAAGAGCCTGGAATCTGAACCTTTCCTTTCAGGCTGACTTCAAAAAGTGGGTGCTGCTACTGCTGGTTTTTTTGTCAAGCTCCTGCTCTTAGAAGATAACTTGGTAAGTCTCAAGAGGAGGAAGGGTATTTGTAGTGCAGGCATCAAATGCAATGATTCTACAAATATACCAAAGGACCTGTTAAATGTTTTTAGGGTGTGTTCTCATGGGACATAAGAACATCAAATACCTACTTTAGGCATTCTGAACCAGGTCGAGCAACATTTTTTTAATGTTTCCATGCCTAAATTTGATACATGTGGAAATTAAGCTCATACAAGTGATGATTTTCAAGCTAAATTCCAATAAAGGCAATGTAGGCTACTGGGTCACTTGCTTCAGATAGTTTTAGGTGATTAATTGCTATTCTTCTGCCTTTAGTTCTTTCCCTTGTGTGATTCATAATGAAAAAGGAATTTATCTTGTCTTTCACAGTATGGTGATATATTAGTGGGTGATTCCATGGTAGTATTCAGTGCCAGGCAGAGGTGTTTCCTTTGATCCCCAAAGTATGTCACCACATTAACATGAGGTAATTCCTCAAAGTGAGGTTCATTAAACTCACAGTGCTGTCTGCTTATGGTTTCACAGCTCTCAGTTCTGGAGCAAGATAATTTGGCACACATGGACCTCTGTGTTTCTCTGTGTTGACTTCCATAGGCACATTTGACATTTTCTCTCTAGCTGTGGAGACAGATTCCTAAAAAAAAGAAAAAGAAAAAAAAAGAGAGAAAATACAGAAAAAGAGGAAAGACGCAACCATTTAAGAAACATAAGAAAACCACAGTCTGAGCATGTGACATTCAAGTCTGTGCAAGCGTATATCAAATACTATAAATTGGAATAGTTTGTGTAGGTAACTTCAGACTAGACAAAGGCAAACTTTAGTACCTTCAAAAAAACCTATTTAACTATTAAAATAAAAGCTGTAATACATATGTATGTAGTATCGACAATTCAAAAGGCAAGAGAAATATTTTAAGTGATGTTTTGCTTGTTAATAAATGATGTGGAAATTTTACAGCAATTTCATAAAAGTGAAAGTAAAAGTAGGTACCTAAATATCTGGTGCAATTCATGTTATGAGAGGATTTCTTCAGATGTCAACTGGGCCAATGCTACTAGAGCCAGCAGAGTCCAGGAGCTGTGACTCATCAGGAGTGCTGAGAAACCTTTGATTTGACAGGTAGTTCTCTGAATCCTGACATGAAAATTACCTTCTGAAACAATAGTAACACTTCTTTTAAATAAGTCTTTCTAGGAAAAGAAGGAGGCAAAAAACTGAGCAGCTGGAAGTCAACATTGTATTTATTCTTTAACTCTTGGTAAAATAAGTATTTATAAGCACTGCTTTTAAACAGGTGATTAACAATAGGAGTGTGTCCTTATCTGTTAATCTATTTCAAAGCCATAGAATGGTAGATCTTATGAACGGCAGAAGGAATCAGTGAACTCCTGAGTTCTTGTAAAATATGTTTGTAATCTCATCTCTACTCAAACCTGTATTACACAGCAGGGCAATTAATTGCAGCATCACGTTATGTTGTGGCTATGGGAAATTCCACAGTAAATACTTAGAATGAGAAATCCAAACAGAAGTATCCATTACTTAGAGCCTTATTTAAATCATAATTTTAGGAACTGACAAACATCTAAGCACAACTTGCCAAAACCTTTGCTAATGGAAATCATAGCAGGAGAGTTTAAAAAGTAGGAGTGTGCCTAGGCTTGGCAGGATTGCAGAAACAGCTCTGCTGTCCCACGTACAGCTGGAGTGGTTTGGACTGGCGTGCAGTAATGTCCCCACAATAAACTCGCTGATCCTCACTAAGAATTAATCATTTGGCTGCTTGCAGCCAACAGTCTACCACCAAGAGGAAGAGACTGCTGTCTTCCTTTTGCATATCATAAGGGCAAGTATGTTTATCAGCAGTGTTGACCAGAGACTTAGCAATGATTTTATTAGCTGATTTCTGTAATTTCTGATAATAGCACCATGTAAAATTTCCCCACTGGTAATTTATTTGTCGTAAAGATGTGTAATATTACAGTGACCTAAGAGTTGCTTGTTTTGGTTTTGTCTCTTTCTAGAAGTGTACAGCCAAAGATATGGAACTCTGACTCTCAGAAAGTCTGAGCTATCATGACTTCCTGATAAGGAAAAATTATCCTATTCAATAAGATGTCCATTCTGTTATAATTAAATGCTTTGCTGTGCCATTGAAGAAGGACGTAAAGAAAGAGAAGCATAAAGATAGACATGCTTTCTCAGTCTTCTTTTGAAATAAAACCCTTATTATATCTTCCTAAGAAAAAATATCATAGAAGACTTATGAAATCCTACTGCATTTGAATAGCTTAATTCAAAGGCCATTGGGATGGAGTTGTGTATTTTGAACAAATACTAGATAAATTGTGTGTGTTCTGCAATGTTGTTGTCTAAAGTTGTGAGGCTGATTTTCAATTAACCAGCCAAGTAGTCCTTGGAAATACTACAGGCAGCAAAAGTCCCGCAGGAAGTGGTATTTATGATTCAGTCAGTGGCACCTTGCCCTCTGAGTCAGTGTTGAGCCAGGGTCCAAATGCGTTTCTAGAGTGTGGAATATAAAACTGAAGTGTTTTATGACTGCTGCAGCCACTGGGAAATCCACTGGGCTATTGACGAGAACAGGGATATTAACCGCAACATCCCAGATTCCAGACAGGGATAATTACAACTTTCCCCCACTTACTTGACTGGGAGAATAATTCTTCTAATTTTCTCTAAGCCTTGTACCCTTTTCCTTCACTTAATAGATCACCATCCTCTTGGCATGTTGGAAGGATGAGTGCCACAACTCAGATGTGCAGTCTGTCTTTCTGTGGGCACTGCTGGAAATGCCAGGTGTGGCACCTGCAGTTTTGCAATTCCATTACTTGTCCCACTTGGGGAGGTCAATGGACACCATCACTAACCTGCCTGAGCTTTTCCAGCTAGTTCAGTTTTTTAGCTAAAGGGATGCACTGAGGCATTTGCAGTACATTTCTTCTCCAAGCTCATGACCCAATAGATGTGCAGAGTGACTCAGAACAGCCTTTTCTAAACACAGTCTTAATTCATGGGTAGGAATTGAACAAACCTCAGCTAAATTTAAGCTGAAGATGCTCTGCATATGTGATCTTTCGTACTGGCTTTCACATGTCCAGTACAGAGTTGTTCTTTACTCATTAGGTTTTTATCCTTTTCCTGATTTTCTTTTTTTGTAGTTAGAAAATAATATCTACCTGCTTTAGGCTTAGAGAAAAATTAGTAGGATTTTTGGTCATGCTTGTTTTGGACCTGCTAACATTTGGGTTAAAATCATTACTAGCTATATATAAATGGGTCAAATTTTGTAGCAGGTAGATGTGGTTTGGACCATTTAGTTAGACTCTGTAATTTGTATGTAATGGCTAACCGATTTCTAGGGTTATGGAACATGATAAATGAGCTAGGCAGCTCATTTAGCAGGGGGATAAATTTGTGTACATGTGAGTTTCTCAGTCAATGTTGGGAATGTGTTTAAATGTTACACGTATCATCTTGGCTAGAAGCAGTTCATCAGTGGGTGATGCAGTAGCTCCCACAGCAGAGTAAGGGACATAAGCATGCAAAATTCACTTCCCTGGACACAACAGTATTAACTCTGAGCCCCTGCTGGATCTGGACTGGCAGGTCCAAGCCTCTTTGTTCTTCATTCCATTGGAGTGAGCAATAGAGGATTATTCAATGTGAAAAACAGTGACAAGATTTCACTCTGAAACATGATCAAGAAGGTCTCCTGGTGTCATATGAAGAACACAAAGATCATGCAAAGTGCACCGATCAATCCTGGTCTCTCCCCTTCTCCTTCTGTTGTCTTTCCTCCACCCTCAAAATCAAAATTTTCCACTTGGTCATGAAGGAAGTGAGGGAGTCTGGATGCTACCCCAGGAGAGAAAGCTAGAGGAAGGGCTGGGTGACTTAGTCAAGCAAAGGGGAGGAGAAGGAAATAGTCATTGAAAAATAAGGTTCTAAATACAGGGCTTTGGATGGGAGATATGTGGAAACACTTCTTTAGAAGTGAGGAATGGGAATAATATAGGCAAAACAGTTCAATCATACACAATTAGTAAATGGAGATTTCAAGGCCTGTGGCCTTGTGTGAGACCAACTGCCAGCAACATGAATTTAGAGTGTAAATTCTCACTATGTATTGTACCAGAAGTGCCTACTTTTATGGAATTTGTGGTACCACTTTGCCCCATAGTCTACCCACATAACAGTCTGGCTGACCGTAACTCCATTTTGATTGAAATCCTTGCTGATGCCTTCATCTGTCATATCCTGCCTGTTACAGCACCTTTCTTTGTGGCTTTTCTCTCTCAGATATGATGATTTAGGCTGTCTGCATTCTAACATGTACAAAAACCGTAACAACACAAGAAACTGATGGTGTCATATCCAGTTACCATATTGGTGTACTTTGCATGTGGCTATTAGTATCTATTTAGTTAGAATACCAAATAATTGTTGGTGTTTGTACTGGGCTAACATACACTCGTATTTCATGTTAGCCCGTCGTAAGGTTTTTTCCCCCTCTCTTTCAGATCTTGCTTGGCTTAAGTGTTGTTTTTAAGGTATTTCTTCAACTAGCATATCTCCTGTAGTTCTGTGAGCATCTATAGGAGCCAGGCAAGCTGATTGGGGGCATACTGGGGTTTCATAGGAGTATTGCTCTCATTTTATAATGCTAAAAAGACTTCCACAATGCAGAAAATGAAAAACTTTTAAAAGCTCTTCAGTCAGAAATGCTGGTATCCTACACCTGTATTGCCATAGCATGGAAGCTCACAGAGTGCCAGTGATCAGTTGGGGTAGTTGGCAATAGCTGTGGGATCCAGGCAGTGGAGTCCCTTTACAAGTACACAGGCTTCCTGACAAATTCTGCTTTTAAGGGCTGGCACAAAAGAACTGAAAAAATAGTAACATTGGTAGTTTTAGGTTTTATGACTTGACTACCGCTTTCCTATCCTGGGCTTCCTTTCGGATATCCTTTCATATCCTGGTCTGCATCAAAAGCAGCGTGGGCAGGAAGTCAAGAGAAGTGATTGCCCCTCTCTAGTCCACTCTGGTGAGACCCCACTGGGAGTGCTGTGTCCAGCTCTGGGGTCCCCAGCAAAGGAAGACATGGACCTGCTGGAGGAAGACCAGAGGAGGGACACCAAGGTCATTAGAGGGATGAAGCGTCTATGAGGCAAGGCTGAGGGAATTTGGATTTTTTGGCCTCAAGAGGAGAAGACTTTGGAATGACCTAATTGTGGCCTTCCAGTACCTGAAGGGGGTCCATAAGAAATATGGAGAGGGACTTTTTCGAGAGCATGTAGTGACAGAACAATGGGGAATGGCTTCAAGCTGAAAGAGAGCAGGTTCAGATTAGATAGCAGGAAGAAATTCTTTATTGTGAGGGTGTTGAGGCACTGGAACAGGTTGCCCAGCATGGCTGTGGATGCCCCATCCCTGATAGTGTTAAAGGCTGGGTTGGATGGGGTTCTGAGCAACCTGATCTAGTGATAAGTGTCCCAGCCCATGACAGTGGGGTTGGAACAAGGTGATCTTTAAGGTCCTTTCCAACCCAAACCATCTATGATTCCTAGCCTTTGGGGAACTGTGAAGGTATCGATACATGCTGAAGTAGTTAGTTCAAGTTGGCAGGGAAGAGTTAGCAGTTGAAGACTTACTGGAAAGATCTTGCATTGCCAAGTAGCTAAGGCAGCTCAGTCACTTTAGGGAGTTTTTACAGTGTGTCAGTGAAAAGTCATTGAGTGAACAAAATGCATTTCCTGTCCTTTTCTGTACTAGGCCAGGTTCATGAATAGGATTTTTTGCCCCTTCCTGCAGTCTGCTATTTCTGAGCCTCATGGGATTACGAACAAGCAAAATTGTTGTTATCTGCTTAAGAATTGAAAGGACAGAATTATTGCACCCTCTCCTTGGAAATGCAGGTTGAAGATAAAATGTTAATATATAAGGTGAACAGCTGGCACCGCTCCTTGATGTTTGTTTACACTGCGCTTATATAACTCATTTTCTTACAGTGGACCTCTTTGCTTTGTCCAGCCTGATCAGCAAGCAAAAATTAGGTGCTATCTCCCCTAACTGTAAGATTATTAGCCAGGGTACACACAGCTCTCTGGCATGAAGATAAAGAGAGACTGAAAGTCAAATATTGAAGAGAAACATGTCTCTTACCCACAGATTTTTTTAGGTGTATCAAGGCAACTTCCCCATTTCCTTCAGACACATAAACAAGAACACCATGTTTAGTGGCAGCAGGAAATTTCTATTTCTTTCACTTCCTGGGAAAGTACTTTTCTTAATTCTTTTTTTCCTCTAGTAAACAAAGCTCTGGTAGCAGATTCTTCCCCAGTGGTTCAGCCTGGTGACAAATGATTGTCAGTTCATTCCCTGAAAGCAGCTGACAGAGTTGTTTCCAGGTGCAGGAAGATATTACATTTTCACAGGTCCCTTTCTAGCCGTGAGATTTCTTTCTGAATGTGGCAGTAGGCACAGCCACCAGATGAAGACCTCTGTCAGATGCAGGCCTCAATACACCTGCCTATTACTCGTCAGCTGAAGATGCTCGTATAGGAGCATCTTGCCTGTCTCTGCCTCACACATTCATTTGCCTTAACTTCTTACCTATAAATACAGGGGGAAAGTAAAGTAAATTTGTCAAGGTCATAAAGAGATTTAAGAGATTGAAGAATAGGACAGAGACCTGCCCTTTATTCTGGTGCTTGAATTTTAAGCCTGAGGTTTCCCAAACTGCTGCCTGAAGAGGGCTGGGTTATTATTTAGTGTGAGTCCTCATTCTGCTATATCCAGTGATCTTAAAAAAAACCCCTAAAATTTTTTGACTCCTATTAATGAGAAAACATACAGAGCAGTCAAAGAAGAAAAGCTCAACCATCTCCCCTCTGGCCTTCCAGGGAGAAGTAAAGTAATTTTCAGGCCCACTGGGTCAATGTGCCCATCAGCAATTTTCAGTAGTACCATAGACAGCGAAGACTGGTGCTGGAAACAGCTGCTGGAAACAACCATATCTTTAGTATTAAAGCCATTTATTCATATCAATTACTGCACTTCTCTACTACTTTTTTGAGTTTCCATGGGTTGCTAGGGAGGTCATGAATGTAAGTGAGAGGTGGGCACGTGTTTGCAGCTATGAAAGAAAGTAATGTAGGGCAAGCTCCCTGGTCAGGTGTGATTCACTTGATCAGGGTATTTCTGAAAAGCACTTTGTCTGTGCTTCATGGACAAAAAGCCAAATACCTTAGAGTGGATGATACTAAATGTTAAGACAAGTTCACTATCTCTAATGAAACTTCATACAAATTTAGTTCAATTTCATTGTTCTTGTTTCAAAATAAAATGTTAGAAATTAAAGTCCAGGTTTAACTCTTTTTTTCTGACTTGACAGAATTGAGTTCTGTTTCCAAGCTGCGTTTTTAAGTGCTTACGAACAGTCAGTTTCAAACATGAGAACAAAAAGTTGATAGTTTTGACGTTACAAGAATTAGGATGTACGAGACATCCTGAAGCCCATTCCATTTTTAAGGTGATGAGACAGGAATGAGTTCATTGTGAAATTATAGTCTGCTTCAATTCTCTCTATTAGTAAAATTAATTATTTTGCCTGCACAAGTAGTAAATTTGATTTCTTTAATTAAAACATCAATAATTCTTTCATGGAAATAATTTAATGAAGGCATTCTAAGAAAAACAAATATTTTTAATGCTGCTGCTTGCCTCAAAATGTTCCATGAAGTATTATTCCATAAAGACCAAAAGTATCTGCCACACCTGGAAAAGACGTAAAGAGAGACAGTTTCATGGAGGAAGGCTAAAGATCATCTACCCACTGCACTGGTCTGGTAGGATAGGAACTAAACCTATTGCCAGTAGGATCTTTTGTGGAGGAAGCTGATCTATCTTGGAGTTCCAGACAGATCAGTAAAGCCGTTCTCACCAGCTGGGTATTGCCAGTCAAGCAGCAATAAATGGAAGAAGTTTATCTCTCCCATATTAATTCTAGAATTTATCTGACATGATAGAATGATGGGTTGAATTGGCATAATGTCCTCACAGGGAAGAAATTCTGTATCACTCCAAAGATATGCAGAAAGCAGGGTTTCTGTAATATGTTTAAAAATAGTCTGTGATAATGGAGTAAAAGAAATTGTCAAACTCTAAAGCAAGGGACTTAATTACCTGATGTTGTATTAAAAAAGCAAGGTGTACTGCATATTCTTTTTTGTCCTGTAATGGAAACTGTTTATTTTCACCCTTCCAAATGAGCGAAAATTTGCAAATACATATGTTTCAGGGAATGCTAGCAGTATGAATTTCTCAATAAAATGCCTTGTGTGTTCTCACTGCTAATGTGCAGCACTGTAGAACTCACCACTGCATCCTGCTGCGTGACATTGCATGGGCATTTGGTCACTTTGTATTCAAACTAATTTGGGATAAACAAGAGGGGGTGTACAGTTTTGTTTAGTTTTTAAAGATTTTTAAAGTATGATAAGAATAGTCCAGCGTGTTGAAATAAATTCCTTGTGTAGTTCATAGTCATTATTGGCTTATCTTGTAATCTAGAATTGATCCCGACAAGAAGTATGTAAACACAGCTGAAATTGATTAAGATGTCTTCCTGGGTAAAAAAAAAAAAAAGAAAGAATAAGATTTGGGCTGGCTTTTAAAAAATATTTTGGAAATAAAATAGTAGCAAACAAAAGAGTTCTTTAAATTATTTAATTTGTAGCTAAATAACCAAAGTGACCATTTAAATATAGGGAGATTGAGGCTGGTAAATTCTTTATTATTGTGAAAAGTAATAAAACAAGCAGGCTTTGGAAGAAAGATTTGTAGCTGTCACACACCATGTCCAGTTCTTACTAGATTTGACACATATTAAGGAACATAACTATTTTAGGACAGAAACTAAAAAGAGCTAGCTAACTCCCTGCAAACTGTATCTGAAATGTCTGCAATCCGGATGGGAAGCACAGTTGGTATAGGTATTCCTGAGGCAGCCTTACACTTGCTAACTTAGCTCCATCTGGTAGAGCTGCAGGGGCATGGAGGTTTCAGTGTTAGACCTGGAGCCCCTTCTGGCCATGCAGAGCTCAAGCTGCCCCAGCTGTGCTGGCAGCAGCAAAGAACTTGTGCTTAAAGCTGCTTGGGATATGTTTACAGAAGTTGTATTGCCATTGGATTGCCCTGTAGAGAGATCAAAAATGTGAACCCCACTGAAATCTCTGTTGCACACCCAGCCAAGTTACAACCATTTCCAAGGTGCATTTCTGTGGGCTGTGCCACTGTCTCAAATCCATAGAGCAAATCTCACTGATCTCCAGTTCTCTTGCACCTTTCTTATGCCAAGGCTCACAAGCAGATCCTCTGAGAAGCACTATCCTGCTGTCTGCTCAAGTGCTGACTCAGTGATGCTCTGATCCAGTTTCCAAGCATAAAGGCAGTGGGATAAGTTATGTTCTCACCTAAAGGATGCGTTTCCTTGTCCTATATAATTTTTGTATCTCAGTTTTGAAATTATTAAAGCTGTACAGGCCTCTGCCATTCTGTTTGCTGAGGCACGTGTAACATTCTGTACTGAGGAGGTTTGTCATAAAATTGTTTGTTGACTTTAAAGTGCAGGAAGCTCTTCATTGAATCACTAACCTAGAAAAGGAAAAGCAAGGTAGTATGAGCAAAGTAGCTGACTGATGGAGGACTATGAATTAGTCATATTTACTGTAGAATGTCATATTTACAGTAGGATGTGTTCCTAAGATAGATGTGGGTACTCTGAGAAATTTGTGTGAAAGGTGTCAATGACTTGTTCATTTTCCTTCTACATCTATCCTGTGTGCTGTTATCTTACCAAGTTCAGCTATTTTCCCCAGCTATCTCATGGAGGACAATCTTCCCCTGAGCAGGCCAGCACATCCTCCCACAAAGCTACCCTTGCACCAGCAGAGGCACGTCCAGCGGAAACCATTAACCCAACTCCCCTTCCGTCAGCGCCCCCCCACCGCTTATGGTTTTTGCTTCCCATCTCCCGTCAGATTGTTTGCTACTTGAGGCAATCATGTGGTTATTGAAGTAGATTCTTTTTCTGGTCTGACTGCTGTTTGGAGTTGTGATTGGAAGGTCCACGCGGATGGGGCAAAAAGAAGGGAAAAGAAGGGTATCCTTTACTTATTTTTAGCTGTATGTTAAATGCTGCTGACTTGACTATGTGACCCACCAATTTATTCACAGTAGAGAGAGACTACAAGAGTGAGGGATCACAAATTGCAAGACCAGTAGACACCTTTCAGCTTGGTTTTGTAAGTCAGGTTACAGTTTCCTCTCAAATTACAAAAGAATTTGGAAGTTAAGGCTTCCTATTTGTCTTAGTTTCCATCTATGTCTGAGCATTCCTATCTGATGATAACTCCACAGTCAATAACCAGTGTAGTTCTCTGAAATAGGTATAGTAAGAACTCTTGCTGCTGTTTTTTAACTGCTGAAGTAGAGGTGGAGCTCAGAAATGGCTCACATTACCAGCTGGGCTGAAAACATAGGCACACTGAAGTACCCATACCCCAGATAGCATTTCAGTGAAAAATCAGTATTCACAACTAGCTGATAATAAAGGGACTGTCACGTTGTCCTCACGCTCAAATTATTTCATAGGCTGGAACAAAACTTGTGATTAAAAGTATATAAACAGCTTACCATTTTAACTTTCAGGTGTTTCAAAAAGAACCCAAGCTGGTATATCTGCAAGTTCCTGCTTATTGTTTCCCATGGGCAAAGATATAGCCTAGGGCTGTGCAGTCTTGACAGCTGAAAGCAATTTTGGAAAGATTTTGTGGCACTACCAGATATTGTGCTTCTCACACGATGTTTGAAAAGTAAACTATTCAGTGCATATAGGAATGCACTATTCAATACATTTTTGTTACTAATGTGTTAATATTATTTAAAAATTAGAAAAAAATCTGAAAAATGGTGAACATCTTAGTCTGTGATGAAGTAGCTCAGTTTCAGACTGGTCATTAGACTGATCATTTACAAATAGTGAGTCAAAATATGTCCCAAGCCACACCCTTACAATGCCACTGACGTCACAGTTTGTGACCTTCGAACAGTTGTATCCACTGTTCTCAATGATGCCATTAGGAAATGTAATGATGGTGCTATTGTATGCTGCTTTTGCAAAATCATTAGTTGTAACAGTGAGAGCTCTGATTTTAAGAATACAATTAGTAGGAGGAAGTAGCACTAATAGTCACAGCGACCAAATACCCTTTTCTGGGTTGCTTTTGGTCGACAAGGGTTCTTTTTTTTCCTCTCTCTCTTTTTTTTGTTTGGTTTTTGTTGTTGTTGTTTATGGGGTTTTTTTTGTTTGTTTCGTGGTTTGTTTTTTGCTTTTTGTTTGCTTTTTTTTAAGGAAAAGGGCCAACTATTTTTAGTCACTTGAGATGAACTGGGAATAAGGTCATCCAATTTTCAAACCAGTTTTCCATCAGTCCACTAAAAAATTCTTACTAAAAATAGAAGCAAAAGTAGAATTTTATTTGCCTTTCTCATTAAACAAAATTTGAAGTATTTAAGTGCTTTGTAGCTAGCAGGTCTCCCCTGTATAAGAAGAGACAAAAAATGAAACCCCTGTCCATAAAACTGGTATACTCAGTTTAAAAATGGAAGAGAGACCAACTTGCTGGTTTTGCTGCTCTGAAGTGTAGGTGAGAGGTAGAAGGAAGGCTATAGCTAAGGGTATATATTTCACTCATTGCCAGCTGGAGCTGTCATCTCCCACACCCTGATCCTTCCTGTGAAGGCAATCACAGGAGCACATTTGATTTCTTGCAGCTCTGGTCATTACTCATTTCCAGTTGTGCCCTGGGAATCACCTGCTCTTGGCAAGTGCCGGCACTTTGCTTGCACCGAAACTGATCCCACTCAGAAATGTAAGACTAAGTCACCATGCAAAGTTTTAAAGTTCTCCTGAATAGTCTCGGAGTTAAATTCCCATAACACATGATCTAGACTAAAAACCTTAATAAACATAGAACCTTTCTGGGGAAGATAGCTGCAAACTACATCTGGTATTCTGCATACATGAATGGTTTAGCTGCAGCAGGAGGCACCAGAAGTTTAAATTACATGGTTTATAGGTCAGTGGAAAAACAGGGTGCAAATTTAAGTCTTGAGTTCCATTCCAGAGCTCTATTTAGATATCTCCAGTGAAATCATGTGAGCATAGAAGTGCCCTGAGGGCAGTGTGTGTGACTGTGCATGATGTTTTTGGTTTCATTATTTCCATTTTTAATGGCTCCACAATGATAAAACCTCTCAACTATTATTCCTGTCAGAAAAATTAAGAAAACTAGCCTCCTGTTCTAGAAAACAAAAAGTATTTATAAAAAAAATCATTAATAACAAATCCCTTTGAAATTAAGACCTTTTCTGATGTCTTTATTTCTCTGACTCCTCTTTCAGACTTTCCTTAAAAAATGCAACCTTATAGTTTAAAATAAATTATGTATTTTTATGTTGTTGCATACTCCACATTCTTTCTCAGCATTTAATGTGTTCCAGTTTGTAAATACAAGCTATCACAGGAATCCAATTAGTAAATACTTACTAATTTGAACAGATTTGTTTATTCATTGAGTTTGAAATAAAGTGGCCTGTCAGTCCAAAGTATACAGTTCTCCCCCAGCACTTGGGACATCGCATTTGCTTGCATGCCTGCTGACTCAAATGGAGTTGAAAGAGTCCTGGGTCATTCATGGTCGATTAGTTTAGTTTGGGTGTGGAGTAATTTTTAAGATTACATAAAGGTTTTCAATATGTGTGTTCTATATTTAGAATTAAAAACATAGCAAAACTCATGTGCCATGTTAACAGGTGATTCAAGTCCATAGAAGTGTATGAAATTACCTTGAGTACATTGAAATGATGAGTTTTTTTTCAATGTGTTTCCTTCAGTTCACCCTTTTAAAGATATTTTTGAGTTGGCACTTAATTTTGATGTTAACTTAAATATCTTAAGCTGATCACCTTAAAACTTTTTTTTCCAGGTATTTTTTGAAAGCACTTGCAATCTATACATATTTTCTTTATTAGTCCTTCAAAAGCCTACAATAGAATAGGATTTTATTGTTTTAAGCATTTTATAGATGCATAGAAAATCATGCTTAAAAAAATTCACTACTCAACTAATACACCATTATTTGTTCAGAAAGAGCAAGGTCATAAAATTGAAATCTAGAAAGAAGAATCAATGACACTGAAATAAAGATTTCCCAAATAATTTTCATCAGCTGCAAAGTCAATTCCTGTGTATCTCTGTCCTCTTAACCCATAGACATCTGCCCAACTAATAGCTCTCAGAAGATGTATATTGAAATATTGACAAATTGTGATCTTCCATCTTAAAGATGACATATCTATCACAAGCAGTCTTTTCTATGGCGTGATATGGTGGTAATTTTTGTGGAGATTAGGGGTTTGTGTTTGATTGAGTTGCTCCGTTTGAGGCGCAGTAAATCAAGGGTTGTTTACTTTCCACTGATACATGGTATTGGCATTCTGGCTGGAATGTTTACTGCCTGCCAAAAATGTATTTGTATGCTAGTTCTTTACAGAGCAGAACACTTGAGAAGTGAAACTTCAGACTTTTAAAAACAATATATACACACTTAGCAGAAGTCCCATCTGCTTCTTCTCAGCTTTAGCGTTATTATCAGCCGTTATCTGTCAATTCCTAGAATTAGTTTCTCCACCAGAAGAAAATCTGGACTGTTGTTCTTTGAACTACAGTCAGTCAGTACTGATAATGTTACACTTTTCCAAGTCAGATATTTTACAGATCCTGCATTTTTCAAGCAAAATGTTGTTCAATTTAAGTTGAAATGTCAAAAAAAAAAGAGCCCTGTAAGGAAAAACAGTTTCCTGTGTGGATGGCAAAGTACAGCAGCTGGTAATGGTAACAGTGTCTTGATCTGATCACTGTGAAATGATAAACAAATCTGTAATTTTAGCAATTTGGAATAAGGACTGCCACAGAATACAGATGTTAGAGTAACCAAGGCCCATGTTTTTAGAAAATTACAAGTGTCTTCATTTGCTGGTTTATGATGATAGATGTTGTGAGTCAGCAGCAAAAACCCCTGAACTTCTCTAGATTTCCTGCCCCTGAGCTGGAGAAATGGCAAAAGGACTTCTTCCTGCCTACAAATTTCTATCATTACACCCTTAAACCTATACAAAGTTAATTCAACAAAGATCTCTCATGTGCCAGATATCCAAAGGGATGGATAGATTTCAACATTCTCCTGCCATCAGTCCTTATTTTCATTTTTATATGTCTTGGAAAGGAAGAAGAGGCTAAGGATCTGCTCGTCTTTCTCTTGCCCTCAAAGTATAAATGACTGAAGCCTGCATTTTTTTCAGGCCTTAAGGGCATAGCTAATTTGATACTAATAGGAAATACTAAATGAACTTCAAAATGTTTTCCTTTGAGAAGAAAACCCCCTTCCCCAGGCACTTAACAAAGGTAATGCAAGGATAATTAGGAGATAGAAAGTGAGCAGTTTTTGTCTGCTCTACATGCACAAAGACTTCTCAAAATCAGTGGGGATTAAGATGGGCATGTTGGAAAAGGCAAATATCATGTCCTACTGGGACAAGCAGAGGTACAATGGAGATGCTAGTGCCTGCTAGAGAGGGTAGGTAGTTTGATTTTGATAAAAACAGCATCAGTCTGAAGTCAGGATTAATGTTCAGACCTTTTGTACCATGGAGGTTAAGTACTAACTTTTAGAATCTTTATCATTTTGGCAGAACTAAGTTAAACATAAATTGAAATTATGCTATCTACTTTCCTCAGTGGTTACAAATGTACTTACTCTTCTTCACAATGAACTGCTTGCTCTGGTACTACTCATTAAATCATAGAATCATAGAATCATAGAATGGCTGGGGTTGGAAGGAACCTTTAAGATCATCTCATTCCAAACCCTCTGCCGTGGGCAGGGACACCTTTCACTAAATCAGGTTGCTCAGAGCCCCATCCAGCCTGGTCTTGAACACTTTCAGGGATGGGGCATCCACAACTTCTCTGGGTAACTTTTTCTAGTGCCTCACCACCCTCACAGTACAGAATTTCTTCCTAATATCTAATCTAAATCTAGTCTCTTTCACTCTGAAGCCATCCCCCTTGTTCTGTCTCTACATGCCCTTGTAAAATGTCTCTGTCCCGTTTTCTTGTGACTCCCTTCAGGTACTGGAAGGCCACAGTTAGGTCACCCTGACGTTTTCTCTTTTTCAGGCTAACAATCCCAGTTCTCTCAGCCTTTCCTCATAGCACAGCTGCTCCATTGCTCTAATGATCTTGGTGTCCCTCTCTGGACTTGCTCCAGCAGGGCCCTGTCCTTCCCGTGCTGGGCACTCCAGAGCTGGATGCAGCACTCCAAGTGGGGTCTCTCCAGAATGGAGCAGAGTAGGGAATCACCTCCCGCAACTTGCTGCCCACACTGCTTTGGATGCAGCCAGGATGCAGTTGGTTTTCTGGGCTGCAAGTGCTCATTGCCGGATATCCCGCTACCTCTCATGTAAGGCCACTTTCCCTTTTCTCTCAGTGTTCTGCTGTCCATTATTTTATTCATGTATTTAATTCCACTTAGTGGAAGGGGACTGGCAACATGTACACTTATCGCGTGCATTGTCCTGTCATTGCCCTAGGAGGATGAAAAGGAGATACTTTTTGTATCCTCATTCACATTTCTTTACTTTTTTAGTAATTAAAAATCCATTCTGAATCAGACTTCCCCTTCTCTGAAGGTGTTAATTTTAATAAGAGAAAATAAAAGGATATTGTGTTTGCTGTTTGGCTGAGAAAGATACTCCTTCTTCCACTGCTTATAAGGATTTTTCTTCCTGTGATTGATATCTCTACCAGAACAAAAGCTGGACTAATGCTTTTTGAACCCAGGTTGGTCAATGCTGATAATTTTAGATTTCTTCCTGTCTGTTATTTCACAGATCCTGCATATTCCACACAAAAGGTTGTTCAGCATGTATGCAAATGACACAGTTACAGATAGAGGCTCAGAAGATAAAATTGTCACTGTTTATGCTTATTTAAGGTGAGCTCTTCGACAAGATGGATTTCAATGAGATCTATCATGTAATTTTCTCATGGCGTTTAGAAAATCCCTACCTCTGGACTAATTTGTTACAGAAATATTTATTCCAGTTTTTTATTTGGAATACTTTGTGTGACCATGTAGTAATTTTGTGAGCAAATTAAAATATATTAGTCTCCTTAATCCTCTTCCATTCTAGCATAGTAATACCAGCACAAAGATTTATACAAGTATATAATCTATATCCATAGATATATATATAAAAAATTCTACTTGCTTGTCATTGGTAAAGCTTTCTAATGCAACCTGAAAATTTCTTCTAATCTGAAATTTTGAAAAGTTAAAATCTTAAATCTTACAGATGTATTCCTAGGTTGCACAAATTACTGATCCTGTTGCAGCTCTCAGGGAGGAGTAATGAACAGGTGCTCTTAACTTGTGTATTTCATAGCTTTTCTTCGCCAAGAACACAGGATTTATGTATGTTAAAACTTCTTGGTTTCTGAGAACAATCAGTGATAATTAATCTTAAATCACTTATTTGATGCCCCAGAAAAGTTCTTACTGACAGACTTGAGCATTATGAATTCCTGTATTGCTTGGAGCTCTGTGTTCTGCCCATGCAACAGACCTGTCTCTTCTCTAACAATATTGAAAGCATGTGTGCTTTACTGTCCTTGTCAGGAGCTAATCTATAGGATTATTTTGTTGTTGCTGACATGCACAAATAGAATCTGATGGTTGCAGCCACAGAGCTGTGTGAGGTTTACCCACCCAAAATCTTTCAAGGGACAGATTTTTTGGTCTTAAATGCATACATTAAAATCTACATTCAAATTTATTAGATATAAAAGAAGCAGAATTAAGTTCTGAGATTCAGTCATATGAATTGGGGAAAGTAGAAAAGTATTTAGATTAACTCCTTGCATGGATTTCTTTTGATATTTCATAGATATCTAAATGTATTGTGAGGGTCTGCTGTGCATCATCTTTTAGTACCAGTGTTTCTGTTGATGTCAAGAGACATGTAAATCAGATTCTTAAAGTGTCTGTTTTAGCAACAAGCTTCATGATGTGCCTGACCTGGATAAGAAAAGTGGATATAATGCCATGCTAGTACAGCTCAGTAAGCAACCTTCCCCCATTTTCTGGGCAGAGTGATGATAAAAATCAAAGTGTGTAGAGATGTACCTCTTTTCATAGTACTGGGGCCAGAGCAGGAATTGACTGAGTTGTCCATCCAGTTCTCAAAGAACTCAAAATCCAGGTCTTCTCATGAATGAAATATTTAGTTGTACCAAACACAGGGTCTGAAAAATAAGGTTCCCCTTTGAAGTACTTCTTGACATTTCAATTATATAGGAAACAGCACAGCTCTCCTGAGTGTCACCTTGTCTGAGCTTGAGTCCACACAGGAGTGACTATAGGCCACATGCTTGCAACTCATATGACTCATTCCTCAGATCCTACAGAAAACAAACATTTCTTTGCATGTTCAGTGTTTCTGATGGCAAGGAACCATTTTGAGGCATATCTGCCCCTGTGTGACTTTGCCGATCCCCACAGGAGCGAAATGATTGCGATAGCGTGAGCAAGACTGCCTAACATCAGTCAGATTTTCAACATATTTTTCAGCTGCTTCCTTTATTTTACGCTATTGTAAATAACTTTATGCAATCGTGACTTGACGCTAAGTCTGTCTTGCTTTACATAACTGTGGGCTGTGTTTCCAAACAAAGTAGGATGTGACTTAAGTAGCCTTTTAGACTGAATAGACTGTCAGCCTTGTAGGGTCATCTTTATTCATTTCCTCTGCACAGATACTGCATTCCGTACATTGAGGCCTCTCTTAGTCTGTTATGTGCTGTTTGTTAATAACTATTAACCACCAGCCCAATGACATTTTTTCTTTCCTTGAATTTACATCTCAGGTCTTGGCTGATGCGTTCACACTCCTTTATTAATGTTATGGTTTTGTTTCAGGTTTTTTCCCTCTGGTCTGCCTTTTTTGGTGCCCAACTTCTATGACATTGAAGCCTGATTATTTGACACTTGTGATGTTTCAAAGAGTCATTGCTTCGGTATGATGGATCGTGTTTCATCCTGTATCCATGTGTGGTTGATTCCAGTTAATTAAAACTCCTTTAAAAGGAACTGGAGCAAAATACAGAAGTTTGAAAAAAATCTGCTCCACTCAGTTCCAAATAATTGTTTTGGCTACATGGTGAGGTTTGAAAACCCACTAAAGCCACCCAGAGCCTTTGATGGATAAAATTGGTAAACAACAATAAAAATTATGACAGGGATTAAGGGGTAAGATATTACACATAATTCTGAAAAGAGTTAATACTGTAAAATCAAACAAAATAATCACATGCCAACTTAAGTTTACTGGAAAAGGGAAGCCACTGACTGATTTGGTTAACCTAGTGGATCACAAGATGTTAGCAAATATGAGGAGATATAGACACTTGGTGTGACTGCAACTTTCTGTGTCTATCTTCTCTATTAATTTTGGAGATACACTTGTCTTAGACATGCTTTTTCTGTGTAATGTACAGAAAAAAAAAGGATATCAAAAAGAGGGGTGTCTGATCAAACCAGTAGATCAGAAAGAAGTAGTGCTGTTAGGAGGCATGCAGCATCTCGAACTTCTGAATGAACTTTGATGTGAAGTATAGGAATGTTAAAAACAATGCTGCTGCTCAATTAAAATTTCTGCTGATGGGGGTCAGAATTAGTAAGTAGTGCTCTTGTGTTGAAAACTATTCCAAGGTTAACTCAGTATTGTATACCACTCAACTTTACCTTTATTCCCAACAATTATTTGAAACTGTAGCTCAAATAGAGAGAATGTTGGAAGCTTATGTTCTCAAAGTATGAAAGAAAACAGGTTTTGCAAGGGTAAATCTTGCTTCTGTCTTATTTGAATGTGTCAGTAGAATGAGGAATGAACATGAATGAGATGATACAGTTTTATATTTTAAAATTTTGATTTTAACATGCTAAAGAAATTGAATAATCTTGTGGTAAGAACAAAAAAAATATTTGGAATGGAATAAAATAAGTAACTTTTTGGACCTTGTGTTGTTTTTCCCCCATACTGGCAGGGCTACTCTGATGGCATTGATGTGGAGCTAAACCATGATTATACTGGTTTGTTCTGTAATGGAAATAGTCCTTCAGATTTGGCTTCAGCTGTTGGTTTTTCTGTTAATTGCTTATGGAATTCATGACAAAGCTGCATAATTCAGGGACATGTTCAAAGACTTAGCCTAACCTAGGAAATAAAATAATCCTCCCATAAATTGTGGGTGTATGGAGAAGACTGACACATTGCTTTCTTGACTACTTTTAAAGGCTCAGTAATATTGATGAGACAGGACTTTCTCTTTCTGATATTAAATACAGTGTGATAGTTTGAAGTACCTTGATTGCAATTCTGGTACTCTGCAATGTAAATGTATCATTATAATATGCTAGAGGAAAAATGTGTTGAAGAGGACAAATGGAGTTTGGTGAATCAACATTGCAAATACTGTAACACATAGAATCTCAGTAATTTGTGAGATCTCATGCAAATAATTTTCAAGTACGTGTGAAAATGTTGTATGCTCACATGACCCAATGACTAGATATGAAGAAATCAGAAATGATTCATGAAGTATTTGGAAACCAAAAAAGCCTTCAGTGTGAATGTTAAAACCAAACCCATTTACAGTGCAGTCTCTCCTTTACTGGGCCAGAACAGACTTCTTGCTGTATGCAAAAGCATGGGAGTTTTGTGGTAGCCATTGCTACAGTTTATATGATAAACCACTCTGCAGCGTCCTTTGTTCTCAGATACTGGTGATATACTGGAAAAACAGACGTTTCAGGCCTTTTGCCCTGAAAGGGGCATTTGGGAATACTCTGATAAAAGTTAAGGTATTCTCTTAAAAGTTTGAGGCAAATCTGAATTTTACTAGTTGAACTTCTGTACAGGTGAGGTAACTTTTCCATGTCTTTGTCAAATGAACTTGGGTTTAGTGAATCTCAAGAGGCACAAATGGCCTACTGGGATGAAGCTGACATGCTTATAAATTACCTGTCTTCATCTTGGTTCAACCACATTAACCAATGGAGTTCTGTATTTCCTAAACTCCATTACTTGTTGTCTGAGATTGCCCAAGAATCATCTGAAGGGGTTTCATAAAAAGACACTAAAATCTCCAAGTCTGTCTTTTCTCCAGGATATAATGCAGATGTGCTTGGGATTTTAAAGAGCTCTCCATGAGTCAGTGTCCCCAGTATTGTTCTTGGCAGTGTTTTCAGAGCTGAGGTTGCTGGGTCCATCCTCTGTAACCTCTGGTTTTCTGTGTTTTATTACTCTGGAGGCCTTGTTTAGAAGACCATTCCTGTTTGGCAATTTGTCTTTTAATACCCTTGCCTTTAAGAACATAGAATATCTTTGAAATTTCTTGTATGTTAACAAATTTTGTCAGATCTGAAGAGGCAGATAGGAAAGTTCATTCAGAATGGTTATTTCAGATGCAGAAAGGCGAGCAAAAGTCATCATGTTACCACACCAGCATTTTGTGTCTTACAAGTGTCTTCATCAAGATGAATAAAGGGTAACTGTCTTTTCACACAGATTTTTATAGGCACTAAAAGCTCTGTGCTGGTTGTCTCTCTTACCCAGCCAAGAACCCAAGATTTCCCTGTCTGCAGGATTATGTCCATGTTCCCTGTCAGAATCCATGTTCTCCTGCTGCTGGTTTTGCTTGCACTGTATAGATCTAGTTCCTTAGCAGACGGTGGCAATGTCTGTTTCCTTCTCTCCTGCAGCCTGCTCTTTGCAGGGTTGTAATCAGTAAATGAAGTTCAATCCCTTGATCCCCATATCCTGAACCCTGAGTATGGATGAGATTTATATGTACTTTCTTTCTTTCTTATTTTGAATCCTCAGTCAGCACAGAAATGCTCTCATGAGGATTTCCATTATAGTAATACTTCCACCTGTGAAAATGGATCTTTAATTTCAGATGTTCTCATGAAGAAAACGTGTTTATTGAATCTAAATATCTCTTACCTTATGCAAGTCATTGAAGCTCTTTTAGCAATTACAGAAGCCATTTTTTAAAATGAAGGAAAGTTAGGATTGTGTTTTTCCTGGGTTTTGGATCTTTTTGAGATATTTTGACTACTGAAGGCATCTTCCAAATAATATCAAAATAAAATGCTGATAAAATATTAATTTTAAAAGCTGCATATAATAGGATTGGCCTATATGCTTTCTAGACAATGTACTACTTAACCTAGTCCCTATTTTTTTTCTGTATCAACAAGGAAAATAATGTTTTGAGTATATTGTGATGTATCAATTTAGTGACTTGTCTTTGACAGTCATGGTTTTAACCTTCAATATTCCCAGGAAATAAGGACTGAGGCCCAGGGAAATTAGATAAACCTGCAGTCACGGAAAATTAAATAGTTTAACTAATTCCTAGGTGTCTGAAGGCAGTGTGTCTCACTGAGGCTTTGGGCTGTGTAATGGATTATAATGTTAGGAAAGGAATTAATTTCTGGAAGGAGTAATGTTTGTTAGAAAGATTTGAGGTTAGTGTGTCAAAGACTTAACCATTTCCATAATAGGCATAAACCAGAAGGATTTTTTTTTTTTTTTAATTTTGCACAGAGAAGGAACTTGTTTTATTTTTGGACAGAGAAGGAAATATTAAAGAGGAAGAGAATGATTTCCTTGAGGTTCTTTTTTTCCCATGTTAGTACTTTTGTTTCTTCATGTCATAATAGGAATTGATAGCATTAACATTCACATCCACATGGTCTTGTGGGAAGGATGTAATCTGAAAGGCAGAGAGTTGTACATAAATTTTTAGATTTGTTTTCTTTCATAGTCTTAAGTTCAGGAATGATGCATCAGCAATATAATGTCCTGCATTACCCTTTCTTCCATTTAATGGTAAAAACAGTATTCCAAGGAACCGTAGGTTCATTCCTCTGTCCAAAAGCAGGGTCACTCTATCTGTGACATGGTTTCACCTGCTTTAAAAAACCTTTGACAGTAGGGATATTGTATGCTCCTCATCAATTTATTCTGATGAAAACAGGCAATGCAACTGAAATCCCTTATTTGTTGTCCTGTCTACCACAGGCATTTAAACATTTTATTTCTAGACTCCTCATGTATTCTAAGACTTGTATGGCATCCCACCTCCTGCCTTTGCCTGTGACTGATGCAATGTGTCTGATCTCTGTCCAAAGGCAGCATTTCCTGAACCCCTTCATGCATTAGTTGGGTTCCTTCTGTCTCCCACTGGTCTGTGCCCTTCTTGGCATTTAGAACCACACTCAGTGTTCCAACTGAGGCTTTACAAGTGCCCAAGTGCACACTGAAGTAGGATTATTTCATGTGTTGTTCAGGCCATGCTCCCGTGTAGACACTTCAGTACAATCCCTGCTGCTTTCACACAACCGTGATGTTGACTCATCTGTGAATGATTACAACCCTGAGATCTCTTCCCAGAGACCTGCTGCAGGGACAGTGGTATCCCAGCCAGTGCCATCTTCTCACTGAAGCTCATTTTCTTGTGTTTTCCAAAAGAGATTAGCAATTTTTTAAAATTGTTTTCCTAGTTTGCCAGAATTTCCAAAATATAACTGGATCTTCACCAGCATTTGAGCACTGCATGTTGAATAATGATAATCTCTGTTCAACCCTTCTTGCTGTTTTGAATATATTGAATAGTCCTGGGTAAAAGGCAAACTAGTTTTGAAACCCCCACACAGGGAAACTCCAACCCATATCAACTCTATGGCAATTAAAACAAAACCAAAAAACAGGTTTCTCTGGTCTGCTCTGAAGAACACGTAGTGTGGCAGGATAAGAAATCTGCTACTTGGTGGTCTGGCCTGCAGAGGCTGTGCTATCTGTGACTGAGAAAAGGAATGCAACAAGCAGCCTCCATGCCCAAAGGGAAATTTAGGTGTGGTTCTAGATTGCCACTGTGATGGCTCTTCTTTTCACGGTGGGCAGACTGAGTTACAAACGATGACACACAGGAGTCACTTATTCTTTCACAAGTCTACAGTACCACAAAGGAGTGAGACAAAGGCCGTCTCACATTCTCCATCCATAATCCCTATTAAAAAGCGAGGCTATTTAGCATTATTACTGTAGTTCATCTGATGTTCACTGCCATTAAATTACCAGTCTTAACACTTAATATATAATGTGTAAAAAGGAGGAGAAAGCTGGGAGTTTCCCTGACAGTTTTGGGAATGCATGTCAATTTGCTCAGTGCGGTGTGCATAGTGGGGATTTCTCTTATAGCAGAGAAACTGAAATCCAGTATTCTGTATTCTCTCTTGGCTCATTCTAGACTCTCTCAGTTTTGGGAAGTTATAATATTTATGTGCTTTTATTTTCCTATATGACTAAAAAGATCCAGAAATGTGAAAATGAAATGGAGGTTTGAAAGGTCACGTAACCTCCCCACTGAGGTATTATTAGTTATAAATTCCTGAGACATATTTGTTCAAATCTCTGGTGATTGGGACTTAAAACCTCCCCAGCTAACTTCTTTAAGAGCTTTTTCCTTACTAATGAAGTGTTTGTACTTACCCTCAGCTTCTGCATATTATACTTACTTCTTATTTTCCCTATCATTAAAGATGGAGAAAAGTGCATCACTATCCTTTTCATAACATCTTTTCTTATATTAGAAACCTTATACTTCGTTGTTTCCTCATGGTCCATGGTCGTATCTTTTCCAGATGCTGTCACCCCAACTTCTTCAACCTTTTCTTTTAGGCCATGCTTTTCAGTTGAGTCAGCATTCATGTTGCCCTTCTCTGGTCTTTGTCCAGTTTGCCTACATCTATATTTTGTTTGTCTTCAAAGCAATACATATTCTTCTTCACCAGCATTCAGAAGCACTGTATTTTTGCCTCTGCTGTCTAATCCACAATGAAACTGTAAATTTAGAACAAGTTGATATTTACCTTTTTTGTAGCCATAGTAGTATTGATCCCTGTTCAGTGTGTGACATTTTCCCTTAATGCTTCACTGCTGTTTTGCTAGTAAACAGTTATTCTTCATTTTCAATTTGGGTGCTTTTATTCTTCCTTCTCTATGTTCAAACATTCTCTTACCCAATCAAAATAATTTTGACATTTTGTGCTGCTCTGCAGAGTGCTTACGATCCCCCCACTTTTGCACTGTGACAGATGTTGTAACTGTAGCCTCCAATGTCATTGAAATTTAGTGAAAATATTGGTCTGTACCAGGACCATGGGAGCTGTCTTAAAGTGTCCCCCATTTGCCAGCAATACACAGATGTCTACTGTATGTGCATGTACATAGCAGTGTCCATCTATGGACTGTATGCCCTGCGAGAATATCATATGGGATTGTGCTGGAAATAAATCTATTACCTCTCCTTTGAGAGGCCAGTGGTTCTGCACCAAAAAGGAAATGTGGTTTGACATGATTTGTTCTTGACAAAACTGTGTTGGCTCTTGTAAACCAGACTTAGGCTTCCCTGGCAGCAGAATGGATTTCTACAGTGTACTTAAGGGCAGATGTTACTCCAGTAGCACAGCATGTCAGCTGGAGCCCCTTGTTGTGCAGTTTGTAATTGCACTGCTAGGCAGGTACTGCTAAATACCTCTCAGCCACAAAGGATGAAATTGAAAATATGTGGATGCTGAGAGAATAATAGGGGGAAACGGTCCTGTTTGCTTTAGCCTGTTCCCACTCCTCCATTGCTCTTGGGGAGTATAGTGGGGGATTTAAATAGCCTGACCTCCTTTGGTCACTGTTGTATTGTCAGAGAAACACTTTTACAGTCCCCTTTCTCTGTTAGTATAGTCTCAGTCTAGAGCTCTGGGAAGCTGCATGGTGGCACAGAGAGCCTGGTGGCATCAGGAGAGAAGCAGCTGTGTGGGGATATGGACGGCATCAGGGAAAATCCCCTGTGTATATAGTACATGGACTGCAGGGGGAGGAGGACTGTGAAGCAGCAAAACAAAGTGAATGTTAATAATTTTTTTCTCCTTTTTCATCTCCAACCTTCCCAAATTAAATGTAGCCTTAAATTTGACACTACTTTATAAACAGGTCAGTATGGTAGGAAAGCAATGTGTAATTAAAATGTTAATTGTCTTGACTCAAGAAATTGTGTCTTTTCAGAACTTTCTGTAGGTCATGTGTTGAAAATGAAAAATCTGCTTAAATGTATTTCTTAACCAGAATTTATGCATTTGAAGTATTTTAATTGGAAATAAATTAAAAAAAAAAAATCTGTGGTGTTTATACTTCATCATGATACTGTGTAACCCTGACAGTTTTCGGAATTTTGCCTCAAATTCTTGTTTATCACATATTGACTGTGGTAGACTGGAAACAATTTGTTTATTTTTAGCAGCTTGTCTGCATAACCATGCAAATCTAGAGGATAAAGTTGTCAAAACTTCTAAACATAAATACCATGTAGCTGATGTTTCAACAAATGGCAAAGTGCCAGCACTGCCACTGACATTAGGGCCGCCAGACATTCAGGGTAAAAGTTTATTGTAGAGTGGTTACAAGGTGGTGAACAACACATGTAGTGCAAAGGGTTTGCATTTGGAGAAATTTGTGTTGCCTTCTTCCATGTTTCCCTCTCACAGTCATGGCAGCTAAACAAAAACAGGAGGTGAGACAATAAAACAGCTTAATGAAGGATGGATAAGATTTTTCTGTCTTATGTTCGTGTTCAAGTTTTTTCATACGTAGCTCACATTTTAAAAAACCCCACTTTGTGCGTTCTAGCCACCCTTTCTTTTGAGAATAGACATTGTATCATCAATGACTTATTTCCAAATATTGCCCCACCATCTTTTCACAATGGACATTCTCTATTTCTTGGTCTCCTTAGTCACAGACTGTCACTTCTTTTCACAGAAATGGGGAGGAAAACATCAAATCACTACTCATTTGAACCCCCTCCCCATCCCCCAAGGACATGTTTTTAGAGGAGCTGGCAGCATTTCAGAGTTTTTAGAATTTTTCCTTTCCCTATGGGTTGAATCAGACCTTGGCCAAGAAAGCCCAGTCAGTAAAAACAAGCCATTGTAATAGCAATGCAGCTGTCAGATGTAACATTAGGCCATGAGTGGTATTGTAGGTGGTGCTTCTAAGTAATTGTTTTGTTATTTCATGGTTAGTGAAGAGCTTAGGGAGATGGCTTAGAGAACATGCCCCTTAAGAGACCGCGTGACCTCCCATGTACAAGTCTGTTATATTTACCAAGAGAATGTGCCAAATTTGCTTGACATAAGTTTTGTCATCCAAACCATGATCCAGGTGCTGTTGGTCATTGGCAGTTCTGACATCACTGTGTTGCTGAGAGGAACCCGTGTCCTGCAGACATTGCACCAGACCCAGTGCGGAGATGTGTTAATGCTGCCACAGCCCCTCGGTGACAGCCTAGTGGAGAACAAACTGATGAACAACCTGTTACCAACTAATGCAGGCAAATTCGGAGTAGTTCCAAATGAACATTGACATATAGGTTGTATTTTAATACTTTGTGGGGCTTTGGTTTTTCTTTCCAGAAGTGAATGTTACAGTGATGGACCTAGCTTAGTGCTGGTGATTTGCCTGGGAGGTAGATACAGGGATCAAAACAGAGAAAAGCCAGCATGGCAGAGCAGGATATTGAAGAGCCATGATGTCAAGAGGAAGTGTTCCATCCCACAGTCTGCCCAAGCTGGCACTCCAAGCAAAGCACGTGTCTCTCTCAGACACCATTTCCTGGTGTTAATAAGGTAATAAGTGGAAGTGGTCTGCGGGGGAAGTGATGCGTCTGTCACAAGTTTGAAAGTCCAAGGATTTGACTAGCAGAGTTTGAGGACAGCTGTCAGGACTGCAGCTGTCAGATCAGAACTGTTCTGTAAAATCTGATTCCTAATTCACCACATTGCTGAGAATGCTTGTTTGCTGTTGTTGATTTGGTATGTTTCTGCTCTTTACCTTCTGAACATGTCATAATTCTTACTTGCATAAGTCAGAGGTGCTGAACTCAAACCCACTTACAAGGCACTAGGTAAAGGAGTAAAAAAATTTAATCAGCCACAATCAAGTCGTGTAAGCCACTCCTTTCTCCTGAGACTGAATATAAGGAATTTGAAGAATTCCTAAAGTTAGCTGCCCAGCAATGTTGCACCTCCACCCCAGCAACACAGATTCAGGGAACTACAAGAAGGAAAAACAGATTTTCATTTTGGAAATTATGAAAGTTTCAATAAAGAAAGAAAAAAAACCCAAGAATTTTGAGTTTATGCTGGTCATGTTTAATAAAGTCATGGAAACATTTGAGTTGTTACATAAAGACGATGTCACAAAGAGGACCCAAAGGAGTCTGTGTAATAACTCAGTCTCCTCGCCTGGCTGGGTGCTCCTATGAGCTAATTATAAGGGAGCAGCAAGCCACCCTCATTTGTCACTATTGCCAAATTTCACAATTTCATGGCAGGACTTTCTACAGTTGCTTTAGGTACTTCAAGGTCCCTTGGTGTATCAAAGCAGTGGAAAATCTCAGTTATGTTTTTTTACCTTCTTGATTATTGGAAAAAAGGATTGAACCATGGAAGCATGGATTTCATATAGAAAATCATAGGACCCACAAAATACTGTATTTTGAAAATGTCATTAATTTAAGCAAAATCTTTCTTTAAATCATTTGAGGTGAGAATTTTTCTTCTTGCGGTCGTTATCAGGCTCCTGATTGATGCAGTATATGATACACTATATTACAGCAGGGTAATGCCATGGTGTGATAAAGTAATGATGCAAACTCTTGCCAACTGAAGATTGCAAACTTGAACTGGTGACTTGTCTTGTTCTCTTGGCCACTGATCAGTAGGGCCAAAGAATGAGCTGACAGGGATGAATCTGGTTTTCTATGGATTTAGGTTAATTTTTGTATATTCCTTATCAAGTTCAAAACCACCAACTTCATGCAACAATGTTTTGTGAAGTCCTGGCCTCTGCGGCAATGTTTTTAAAGAACAGGCATCCGTTGAAATGTTTATAATCCGCAGGCACCACAGTGAGTCACCGGTATGAGTCACTGACCTAGTTGTAGTGCACGGGATTGTGAAAATGGGGTCAGATTTCCCTCTGCCACACGGAGAGGGTACGCTCAGAGTGGCATCTGCACTAAGCCAAAGTGAGGATGTGGTCCTAGTAGGATCACAGTGCCTGTCCTCAGAATTTTCTCCACAGGTTGAAGTTAAATGAGATGCCATATGAACTTTAGAGACTGCCACTAGCAGCAACAGAATTTTTAGTCCTGAGCACACTGACTAGAGCTTTATCACCACCAACAGTGTTATCCTTATGTTTTCCAAGTTAAGGACAGTACAAACACAGCCAGAGGGGGCTGTCAGGCAGGTTGTACAGTTGTGGTTCAACCAGCTGTCCATCTACTGAGCTTTTCTAAGTGTTACCATACAGTAAGCAAGAGAGCACCCTGGGTCAGCTATCAAAATGGCAGGCTTACCCTTATTTATGGCCACTTTCTCCCTTGCCTACCACTTCCTTTTGCAAATATTTCTAAAATGATGGAGAAACATTTTGTCAGTTGCAGACATGTTTGGTGTTGGTACAAGTTTGATGTAAACTAGAAGGTTGTAATGAAGGGTTGATTAGATTCTGTTTACTCATACCCAAGCTCATTTCCCACTAGGAACTGGGTGAAATGTATTTCACAAACACTGTGGGAAGATCACGGTGTTTCAAGCATCATTCCATGAAAATATTCAGTGAAAAAGAGGAATGTGGAAACTTACAGTGAGAATGTATGCGCTGCACAGGCAATGTACCAGAAGCTGCACAGCACTTTGGTATGAGAGAGACCATGAAAAGAGATGGGGCTGGCCAGCAGCAAGAGGCTTACAGAAAAGAAGAGACAGTGGAAAAGAAAGGGCTTAGTTGCAAAACCAGTCAAATGGTGAATGTTATGGTGTGGTGCCCATTCACAGCCCAGCTGCCCTCAGCTTGACCACCAAATTGCTAGACAGTGAACTCAGTGAATCTCACAGATTGGACCAACCAGATGTCATAATAATTAATTCCAACTGTCCAGTAATTGAAAATAGCATAGAGAGAGCAATTTCGTGTTGACAACATTAATACAACACCATCTTTAGTTGGAAAAGCCTCAGGCTTTATAGGTTTGAATAATGCAAAAGGAAAGAATAAAATCCTGGATTCTAATATAGGCTTTGCTATGAGATAAGGCTGTAGTCTTCTCATATCTCAGAAGGGACTAGCTCAGCAGCCATAGTTCTAAACATCCCTTTGGAAGCTTGTGTTTGTGTATAAGGCAGGGTTTCTTCACAGACATGTACCTGTCCATTAAGCAGTAATAATTTCAAATCATATTTCACAAAATATTTTGAAATTTTTTAAAGGAATTCCAGAAACTTTACCACAGGAGTGCTTTGCTTCTTTTATGTCAGTTATAACTTTACTACATAACGTAATTATCCAGTAAATCATTCTTAGGCTGCTTTTTTCTTATTTAAATGTGATATTTTAATGTGTATTTTTGGCTGAGGATTTAAATGCCCAAATTGCGTTGAAATGTTTTAGGACCAGAGCACACAGTAAAACTGTTGCCTCTATTAGTAACTCTGATATGCAAAAGATCCAAAAGCAAAGCTTATTGTCTGCATATTCTTGTTCTGTTTCTCATTTTCTTTGAAGGATGTTAAAAATGAGGAAGGCAAAGATTGTGCTTGTTGATATACATAAAACAGTGCACAAAGAATGCTGGATCTTCCTTTTTTTAAGGATAAAAACCATTCTGTAAAGTAATATGGTAGTTATTTGCATCTGATCTATAATGTTCAGGTCTTTTGATTGACTAGCAAAGTATGGTCCTCAGGATACCACAGGAAGTTAATTAAGTGGAGCTACTTTGTTTACATGGTGCAAATGGGAGAAAAATTTACATGCAGCTGAGACACAATTGAGATTTATGTTTTTTCATCATAAAAATAATACTATCAATCATAAGATTTTTATATACATTTAAGAATGCTATCACTTCTAAGATTTTTATGTAGTTAATTTTACATAGGTTAAGAAATTGTTCATTAAAGCCTTTACATAT
Organism: Pardalotus punctatus; assembly: GCA_013400915.1. Lineage (NCBI taxonomy): Eukaryota > Metazoa > Chordata > Aves > Passeriformes > Pardalotidae > Pardalotus > Pardalotus punctatus. Next base: position 390,761 of record VZTX01020987.1, on the reverse strand, counting down.
AATTCTAATTATGTTCTAAGTACACTCTTTCATCCTGCCTAGCGCCTTAAATGGAAATGTCAGAAGTTGGTTTTACAGTTCTTATGTTTGCCACAAGGAAGCAGTGAAATGAAACAGATAAATAATTAAGGCATTAGCTTTAGTGGGGGCTTAGGAGTTTGGTTAATTGTTTGGGCTTTTTCAGTAGAATTGATGCTTGGTATCATAAAAAAACCCCAAGAACAAACCAGCCAAAACCAACAAAAAACCCCCAACCAACCACCCAGCACTTAGTGCCTTTAATGCAATAACAAACATTTCTACAGTTCAGCACTTGTGAGCAACACTAGAATAGCAAACCTGTGCAAACAACTCAGATCTTCTGAGAAACTTGGAAGTAAAAAGTTATTTTGTGCAAAACTCAGCACTTTGTGTCTATTCAGATAATGGCAAACCAATGTTCTCATCTCAGCACTTGCCTGCTCTTCTGCAATAATATGCCAGTGTGAATGTGTGACAGAAAGAAAACCCAACCCAAAACCAAAAAATTAAGCACTTAACAATTTTTTTTCCAAGTTCAGACAGAGTGAGTAAAAATAGATTTGGTCATTTATAGATACATTTTATTATATACAGAATCAAGCGCAAAAGGTTGGGATTTTGATATGCTGCAATACTTGTAGTTAATACAGGAAAACATGGGTTTTTTTCCACCTTACTAGAATCCTGAGGCAACATTAATTAAGGAAGGGTGAGGCAAGCTGGGATAACTGACCTGTGATTAAGCTGTGATAGCTAAGCTGTGATTATGAATTTATTCCTTTTCACAGCAACTTCAGGGTGTAATTCTACTGTTCAGTCTGATGCTTCCAGGGTACCTTTCTGGCTTTTAACTGTGGACTTCAGGAAACCATTTCAGTGTGTGCTGCAGGTGTAGCAGTGTGACAGGGACAGCCGGACAAACTGCTCTGGTCTACAGAGCTGAGTTCCATACCCATTCTCTTCCTGGTCTGAAATATGACTGCACTTTTCCCATGTTCTCTCTCCCCATTTCTGACTCATTCACTGCTTCTTTTTATATACAGAAAGGAATTATTCCTGTGCAGGAGCAGTCAGAGCTGCTTCTGCAACTTTGTACTGCTCAAAAGCATTCATACAGTGCTCTGCAAACTTGGGGGACCAAAGTATCTGGCTGACAGCAGACTTTTCTCCTACAATATTCAGCTCCTCTGTATGTCTCATCTCCTCCTGGTGGCACTGGGGGAGGGGAGGGAGAACAGAGCAACTGGATTGGCATTTGTCATGCGGCAATAAAAATAGCAAATCACAATTTTAATTTTGGCCTGAGTTATATGAGAGTCAAGGATTTTTTCATCATGGTTATGAAAGTGACCTTTAATGAATGTTTTGTGGTCAAATAAACATGAAACTTATGGAAAAGGAAAGTCCAATTATGTACAGAATGTTCTCAGCTCTTATATAGAACTGGGAATCTAACAATTAGATTAATGATGAATCCTCATAGTCAGAACGTGTTCCACAAACTGAAGTTAGTCAATGTAATATTTGTCAGGGATTTAATCAGAAAAAAGGCTGAAATTCATCTGGAGTACAAGCAGCCTTTGTTCAGCAAACTGCTGACATGTTCCTTCAGGCAAATTTTTCCTTTGGCTGGATTAGTTAAGCAAATAACTATGCAGAGTGCTTACTCCTGGGTTTGCAAATCTGTAGGAAATTTATCTCCTTTACAGGTGCACTGCATATATGTCAAAGCAAGATCAAGGTTGCAATCTTTAGGATTATGTTTTGATTCAGTAGAGCTCAGGTCCCTTGATTCCGAGTTATTAGCGGGACTGCTGGTGGTCATCACCAGGCAGTTAAGAAACACTTTTGATGCTGAAGTCCTGTTCATATTTTTGTGCCCTTTAAACAAGGAAACTATTGAAATCAGGTATTCTGATTGTAGACTCCTGAGGAAAGATGCTAGCAAGCTAGAGGACAGTTGGCTGTACCAAGTAACTCATGAATACACACCAGTTGTCCATAACTGTAATACAATGGCCAATTGAAAATATGGCTTTGGAGAGCCCTGTAATAGTAAAAGATGTAATTTATGATTTAGAAATCCTTTGACAGAGAGTCAATTCAGAGAAGCAGAACTCTGTGTGTGCAAGTGTCTGGTAGTGAGCTAGCTCCTGTACGCCAGAGGAAAAAAAACCAAATATTTTCTTGGGGAAAATAATGTAATGTATGCCTTTTAGGAGTTTTCAAGGGAATGTCAACATCAGTAGAGCTGATGTAGATATTTTCCTGAAATATCTTGTTATATTATTAGTACTACCTGAGACATCAGTTTTGTCCAAAGGTGTCCAGTGAAGTCTTCACTTAAGTAAGTCTTAAAGTGCAGTCCTCAAGTATTTGGCAAATGGTTAATATATGTTTTTCTTTCTTGGCTAAAATCCATATTTTCCTTTAACCTGAGATGCTGTATTAAGTTTTTAATGGCTACCACTCTACTATAGAGACTTTTTCAGTGATGTAGCAACTCTTTTTCAGAAAGTATCCTGTGTACTTTTTTCTTACAATGTTTCACAGACTCATTAATTCAATCCCACCTCCTTTGCCATTAGGAAATTTGAATTGCCATTCTGTGACCATTACAGACTTGCCTGCAGCCGCTTTTGGACTTTGGCAACACCCAGTTGTTGTTCATAGGCCTGAGTGATGCTCTGACTTGACTGGGCCTGTGTCTTGTTCTGCAACATGTAAGTTGTGTTTGTACTGTGCAGCTCATTGCTGCACTTTACTTCCCCTGAATTCCCTTCCCCATTGCCTTTTGTGGCTCAGAGTGGCGGAGCTGAAGTCAGTGAGACTGTCTAAGGAAGGAACTGGTCACGTCTGCCTTTCCTGTTGAGCTTTTTCCCTTTTACAGTTTTAGTACACCTATTAGCGCATTAAGGAAAGCTGGGGAGTCATTTGCTCTCACAGAACACTTGTGTACACTGTAGTTGGGGTGCCTCCTAACACCCCCTGCCTGCGGGCAGAATGAAAATGTGAAAGCATGCCTGGGTCTTATGGGGGGGTTTTCCTGTCTGAGCATCATAAGTCAAAGTCCCCATTAAGGTAGACAGGGAACAGAGATGCCAGATCTTTCAGAAACCATTTTGAAAATTATGAGCAAAACAGGAAAGCAAACAGTAAGATAATGAGTACATACTAATGCAGAAGTGCCCTGCACCCAGGTGAGAGGAGTTAATAAATGGCCAGGGTGAGCTTCCAGGAAGGACTGCTCAAAGGCTCTGTGTAGGGACTGAAGAGGTTTGGGAATCTGAAGACATCCTAAGAGCATGAATAGAGAAAAGTGTAGATCATGTCTTCATTTAAGGCTGGAGGGACTGAGAGCTCTTTGGAAAGAAAACGGGCTCTGATGGAAGCAGAGTTTGGTGTTGCATACGTGAAATAGGGCAGATGTTTGCAGAAAGCTCATGCAGTTTTGGATATAGACACACCAGCCAGCTCTCTAAGACGTATGTGGAGATACAGGGGTCTGTCTCTCCCACAGCTATTGGGATTACCCATCAAAGAGGGAAATGGTTTTATCCTCTGTTTTACTCTACAGATACTTCAATACATTTCTTCAGTTTATTTTATCTCATGTTCTCTGCCTTAGGAGCTCCCACCTCCTTCTTGGTTGCATGGAAGAATCATGCAAACAGACAAGGTATGGCTGAAGGGAAAAAACAAATGAGATTGGATTCACATCCAGGAGAGAGGAAGTTCACCTTCCACTATTTCTGTGTCATATCTTACTGTTTTACACAAGCTCTTCATGGTTTTGTTTCCTACTGAATGTTAGCTCTTCCCTAGCTGAAGCTGCCTTTTAGCAGATCTTTCTCAGATGGCCACATTGCTCAGTCTGGTTGTCAAACTGATATTTAATCTTGGCAACATCCAAGGCAGCACTTTCAATAGAAGTTACTCACTGTCTTTAGCTGTATCTTTGTGATGAGAACTGAGATTACAGGGTTATGGGAGAGAAGACAATGGCAACATAATGGAAATTAGACAGAAATTGCACCTTCTTTCCTGATACATCTTGACAAGCTGTTGTGATTGTAGCCCTTCTTCTTGCTCTGGCTGTCTGTGGAAGGCACCCCAGCAAGGGTAGTTCAGACTTTTTGGCTGTCTGCCCGTGTCTTGAGATCTTGCTAAAGAAGAAACCTTATAATTCACTTTCTCTTTCCACTGTAGAGTATTGCAGCTTTTTGGAGAGCATTTGTTTCTTCCCGTTGGTTATTGGAGGTCTATTGGCTGTTTGGTTGAGAAAAGCTCAAATGAGCAGATGTGTTAAGGTGGGTGTCATTGTGTCATTTAATGCACAGGCTTTTCTAATCAAAAAGAAAAACTGTTGAGGACCAGCCTTCTTGTTAAATGTTTGAGACAGTAGATGTCTGGCTTACTCATGGCTTTGACAGAGGAGTTAGTAAGTTTACCTGAGGACATTCTGAAACATCATGAGACTGGTAGTAGCTAAATATAATGCAAGTGTGTTGGTGCCACCCTGGGAAACAGAACTCATGGGTGTGTGGCACAGAGACAGCAGAGTCTGCTGTGTAGAGGCAGACAGACTGTCCCACTGACTTCTTACAAGGTGTCGTCAGACTCACTTACTCCAGCTGTGGCTGGAGCTAATACCCAGTACCTGTAGGACATTAGGGAGGCAAGAAGAAATTATAAGAACATACAAGAATTAATAGGACAAGGAGTATGGATAGTTGTAAGTTGAGAATTTCAAGGGATTCCCAAGTACCTAGGATTTTCCATCTCTGAACCTGGCAAGATTCTTACCTGAACTCAACATACATAAAAATATCCATAAAATAAACTTCTGCTGCTCTCCTTTTGACTGCATACTGATTTGACTAGCTATGCTATAGCAATTAGGCTGTAATACACATAGGCACAGATGTTTCCTGATAATAAAACTGTACCTTGCTAAAGCTTATGGAGGAAAGCTGCTTCGGGAAGAGAATGGTGTGTCCTGCTTAATGCAGCTGGACAGAATTAACCTGCTAGAGTATTTGCTGTACAGAATAAGCCAGTCTCAGCACCAAATAGCAGTTTCCAAACCTGGTTACTGTATTAAGCTTCTGATTGTCAGAGGTATAAGAAATGTGTTCTGATTTTAACGTGCCTCAGATCTGGCTTCCAGTTATGGATGCAGAGGGACTGTGTTTTGGAACTTGACTCTACACGCAGGTAGCTCTCTCTCACTGAATAGTAAAAGAATTTAACCGGACTACCCACCTCTGAAGGTCTTGGCATGCATACGTACCTCTTGAAACTTAATGTCTTCTCAAACTGATCCTCCTCTATCAAATCAAGCTACCAGTACTTCCTTTCACCCACTACTTTCTTTGCTTTTTATTTTTTACTTAGAACCTGAAATCTTTGTGATTTATACTCTTAGGGCATAGCACTTCAGCTTCTCATTAGCACTATCAAAGCTTAAGGAAAGAAACAGAAACAGGAGCATGTGTGTGGATATAGTACCATGATAAGTGAAGGCTCACATAGCAAGGTTTGCTCTTTCTATGACTCCAGAAAAGGCATGACTGTCACATCTTGCAGGTTGGACTGTCACTAAAAGAGAATAAGAATTAAATTGTGCCTCCTATTTCTAGCACCTGATCACTGAGCTGTATGCAGTCACACAGGAAGCAGCTTCCATAGTGGAAGATGAAGCCAAAACCTGTGGCCCAGACTTGAGCTAGGGAGGTATCTTGACATAGAACTTCAAAAATCAGCTAAGTATCTCAAGGATCATGTGGCATCTGTTTTCAGCAAGCAGCCAGAGGGTGGGGAAACTCCCAAGTTAGCAATCCCATGAAAATTGCAATATTCAATGGCAACACCCACAGAATGTCCATCTCCCTGTAGAAACTGGTTTTGCTGCTACAAGCACATTCATGTTTAGATCATTATCTACTCAGCAGTTCTTGATTCCTTGTACTTCAGAGGAAATGCTGTATCTGTTTTGAAGGTGCATGGCAGAAAATGTGAAGACTGACTTTATATACAGGCAGTTTAAAACAATATTGCACATTTATTTTAAACTAGAACACCAGTAGATTTTATATATACCATCTTACACCAGAATCACTCTCCTTAGCACTTCAGGATTTAGAAGAAGTAATATTACAGACAGGAGATAAAATTCAACTCTTCTATAATCTTTCTATATTTCTATGATATAAATAAATATTTTAGAACAACTTATTCAGGACTACTCATATCTGTGGGCTTTTCTTTCTCTCTAGATCTTGTTATTTGAATATTAGGGCACAAGTCTTTTTGTTCTGGGTACAAACATGTTTCAAAGTTGTTTTCAGCCTATAGTTCCAGGCACCATTGTTCTTCCAGCTTCACTCTGCCTGACTACTTCCAAACAACTTGTTTAGAAGGGAACTGTGATTTTCTGTTAGTACAAAGACCCAGAAAAATTTAGTTACTACTTATACATCTAGAGGCCAGGAGTCACAGGAGAAAGTCATAAAAATAAAAGGCCAGCATGCAAATTATTCTAATAAGTGCTTGGCACCATCCTTTGCACTGAAGTAGACACTTACGCAAGTGTCACTACTCACAAGGAAACAAAATTCCAGTTCTTGCCTCTTCTATTGTGGACAGATCCTCAAAAATTGTACTCACAATTACATATCCTGTAGCACTGTTCCACTGCAAATGTGTGAGGACTTTGACACCTGTTTTGCTGCAAGTTATCTGAATTTCTTACTTTTTTTCCATGCAGGTATATGAAATTACCACCATTAGATGTAACTCTCAGCCCTCTACAAGCAATGCAGTAGCCATCAAACAGAGGAGGCATTGAGATAAGGGTCACTGATAGCAGCCAGGTGCTTCTCAGGAAAGCTGCAGCATAGTTTATTATCTCTTGCGTTACTTTTAAGGCTTTGCCTGGAGGCCCGTGCTGAAATCAGACTTCCAACGTGCCAGAAAATTTACAAATACTTGCTAAGTCACCCTCCCTGCCCTGAAGACTTTCTATTCTAAAAAGTCCCTTTTCTATAGATAGAAAGGTGATGCATAACCCAAATCCAGACCTAGATTTTGCAGCAGGTTGACAGTGATTTCCCTAATGTCTTACAGATTATCTGTGAGAGAATCTGGAATGTTTTCTGGGAATGCCCTGAATTTCAGCCCTGTGTCTTTCTTAGCCAACCTCCTTTACATGCCAGAAAGACATGGAATAGAGTGTGACTGAAGTCTTTAAGTCACCCTATTCAGTGGAGCACTTATCCAAAGATAAAAGATAAGAACATCCAAAATTGCACATAAAATGGATATGCAAAATCCCACTCATTTCAGTTTCCATAAAAATTAATATTCTACCAAATACCATGTTTTCAGCAGAGATTAGACTGGGGCTGTGTTTTCATTGTTGTCTTTTTTTAAAGTCTTCTCATGGAAAATCATATAGTTTGTTTCATCTGTGTGAGAAAGGGCAGGATGTTTTGCTGGTTATTTCATCATGTGTGAAAAATAAAATGTTGCCAAAACCTACATTCAACATACTTCCTTAAGAAAAGCAGGTTAAATTACATTAAGCCTCAAGGGGTTTTAGTCACTGTAGGAAAGTCAGTCTGTAGTTTCTACTATACCAGCAGGTTGGAATGCCCATACATGCCCAGAATATCACTTCTTTAGTATATTGCCTTCTGAATTTTATTTAACGTACTAGTCTCTAATTACAATTTTTTTTCAATATGTGAGATTTTGGAAACTCATGTAAAATCCTTTTGAGAAAATATTTTATCTTTCTCTCTACATACATCAAAGCTTGAGCCAGAATTCCTTAAATCTGAAATGTCTGTACATGAGAGGAATAGATAGTGTTGAAGTGGAAAAATGCAGAAGACTGATAGCATCTCAATTAGTTCTCATATCTTTATGTTGCTGGGACATGAAACGGCACTTATAACAAAAAGTTAGGCAATTGAAGGTGATCTGTTTGACACTCAAGTTTTTTAAAGCTTTTATCAGCTCTCTGAATGCCTATTTAAGGGATGTAACCACCCATCTTGTAGTCAATGCATATGTTGTACTCAGTAAATGTAATTAGCATAAAGAACGGTGCTTGACTCTGCACACATTCATATGAGTCATCCACATGATTTTACAGCAGACTTTCATGAAGCACCTGCATGAAAAAAGATTGTTAGAATCAGTCTTTAAAATTCTTCAATGTATTTTAAAGGTTTTTTTTTTAGGATTTTCCAGGGTGGAAAAGGCTCTAAAAAGACAAATATAAGTAAGTCATCAGCAGTGAAATGTGGCAGTTGCAAGTTTTATTATTTGAGTGCTGACAGGTCATTTCCCCTTTGCCTCTTGCATAGAGTGTAATATTATCACCAGTCAGCACCAGCCATTTGGCTTGTCAGCAGAAGGGCAGGGAAATCACACACTAGGCAGGGAAAGCTTCTTCTTTTCTTTCCCAGGGAAGTCCAAGACAGGAAACAAAGTAAGAAATTATAAACTACGATCAAATAAGATAAAATCATCCACTGAGGAATTTTGTTCTCCTTTCATTGGGTGATGAGAACAAAAGGCTCAATGTTTAGCTGCTCTGACCTCGAGAAAGCCGAGTCAGTTCTCTGACACTTGGGCTTTAATGGTGACTAAAAGCAAATGCAGGGAATGGTTGTGTTTCAAGCGGAGGACAAGTGGAGGAGGTTGGGGATTGACTACACCTCCACCAGCTATGAAGGACTATCATATCAAAGAATCCACCTTTGCAAAAAAAAAAAAAAAATTGGCTAGAAATTTGGCCTTTTTCTTGGTGCATGTCAGTCTGACCTATGAAACAAGGTGCAGCACTTCAAGTACACAAATATGTCACTGGACCTCAACAAAGCCCTTAATTATACCGTGGTTAGGGAATTACTGCATTGCTAGGAGCATGAAGTGCTCAGTAATATCCCACAGCTGTCTGAAGAAACCTTTGTGCTGCTGCCAAATAGTTTGTGGGAACATTAAAACAAATTGTGAATTCTCAGCAAAAATTAGACTGAGCTCCTTTACTTACAGAGAACAGCAGTGTTTCTGGGCTCCAAATCTGCGCAATTCTGCCTTGATGCCTATGCCAGGATGAAAAAAGGGCTCTTAAACCTTTTCTCTGTCCCAGCTTTTGCAGGGATGTAGATACCACTTTTATCTCTGCTTTATATTGGTGTATCTTGGCTGTTTATGGCATGTCTTGTCAATTTGTCTCTTCTCCCTTTCAAATACTGTTAGCATGCTTGAGTACTTTCAGACAGACATCAACAGCTAGAATGTGGACCCTAGGGAAGCGATAAGTTATCAGATGCAAGGGATACATCCTCATGGAATGTGATTTTTACAATTTTGTTAAAAGCTTGAAACTAGTGGACACATGCAAACTTGTGACATGGAAACAATTTTTTTAAACATAACAGTTTTTTAATACCAGGAAGTCTATTATTTCCAGCCTGGTCAGAGTAGAATGAGAAGATCCTACAGGTATGGAATGAAGAGAGTTATTTTTGGAATGAGAGTTGAAGAGTTCTGCTAGTTAACCTAAAAGAGTAACATCAAACAAAGCAGAAAAATGTTATCATCTAGATCTGAATTGTTTGCTATCATCTTCTTTTGTTGCTTTAGGTGAATCAGAATTTTTCAGTTTCTTACTGACATATCCATTTAGTGGACTATAAACCTTAGTTACTGCCTGGACATGCTGTGCAATTTGACTAATGACTATGTGAGGAGCATGCTGCTGTCCAAGATAGCAGATCTTACAGATATGCAAAGCCAAGTGTTTTTAACATGACAGTCTGAACATCCACAGTACTATGGCTTGGTTTTGTTCCCTTTGTAATTTTTTTGACAAATGTGCAGATCTTCGGTCAGCCATTCTCTGAAATAATTCAAAACTAAATCTAGCAATTAAGGAGCCAAATTTTGTAGTGAAATATTCTGGCAGTTGTGTAAACAGCCCTATCAATCACTAAGCATCAGTCCTGGGAAGGTCAGGGGTCAGGTGGTGTTTCCTCTGGGTTCCTGTTGCACAGAATTTAAATGCAAAAAAAAACCAACAAAAAAACCCCAAAAAAACTCAACTGTTGTAGGAAAATAGGCTTTGATTATATGCCTTTATCCCATTTTGGCTCCATACAGTCTTTTTCAGGCCTGCCACTCCTTGCTGACACATTACCAGGTCACCTCCGCTTCCGTCCTTTTGCTCTCTTTTTCCCAGGTAGGCCAGGTCTTTTTGGACAAGTGCCATTCAGCGAGCCTAAGGAGGTCTCCTCTGCAGACCAAAATTATTCTTCAGACCAGATAAAAATCTATTAAAGCTGCTGGATTTTTTAACTGCTTTTATGGGCCACCAATACTATACTTATTCATATCCTTTTGTGGAACAATACATATGGCTTCATGTGAGTCAGAATGAATTTTCTTGGCAACCAACAATGTTCAGGAGGTGAATTTGCCAAACCCTAAGTTATTCAGTGTCCTTCTGTCTCTGGGGCGTTTTAATCTCTGCAGCCATGAGGTTCATAAAGTGTTTGTGTCAGGCAGCATTCTTATTACACAGGAAGATGGCTTTTCCGCCTGCCAGTTCTCAGTGCGTTTCCTGCTCAATTCTCTGTCACTGTTTACAGAAATAATTGGTAGTGTGGCCTTACCTTGCTTGCATAGGTTTCTGTTGTCTATGGCATGAGTACTGCTAAGGAAAAAAAGTACCAAAATGCAGATGTGTCTTTGGAAACTCTCTCCCAACTTTTTTAATATCTTTGTTTTCAGTTTGTTTTCTATCAAGTTTCTACATGAGTTCCCGAGGAAACAGCAGGAGTTGATTTCACTTTATAACGTGACTGACAGTGACACTTTCAGCAGCTGGGAATGAATAGCATGGTGAATGTACAATTTTAGGAGGAAATGGTTCCTTGTTTCCTTTTCCACTGCTTTCCAACAGGATGATCTTACTTTCCTTCATTGTATTTATTACTAATTACAGACATCCTTTATAGGATGGCTTATCAGCTTCCTCCCTTGAATAACGTTTAACCTTCAAGGAGCTAGTTTCTTGCAAATTGGGAAGTACACTTTTTTAAAAGATGTCATGAATATAGAGTAGTAGTATATCATAATATGCTGAATACCTTGGAGTTCTTAATCTGTTCTGTGGATGGAAACCCACCAGAAGAGCAATTCTACTTTCTACTCCCACCTGCTGGAAAGAATGTTGGTGGGGCGTATAATTGAGTCTATTCCTGCAAACTATTAATGGAGTCGTGACAATGAGGAGTTCAGACACATCACCACTCTTTGTGCTTTAGCGTGTCTGAAATTTGAGCTTGAATGTTATAAGGCAAGGATATCTCTTACGAGAAAAACAATGAATGATTCCTTTTCTTCTGCAGAGACTAAAAAACTCTGGCTGCAGGCTAGCACCTTTGTACACCACTGCCAGTGTAAAGGTGAATGTGTTTGAAGGTGCTGATTCACATGCTATGTGATGCTGCATTACAGTTTTGTTACTGATAATGACTTGGGTAAGTGATTCTAGAGAAACCACAATCCCCTGTGCTCAATGGATCAGCTACTTAAAACTTTATTTACTTAATTAATTTATCTCATTTTCAGGCCTTGTGTTTGTGGTGAGGGTTAGAGCATTCCTACAGAACTAATGAAAGATTATGAGCTGCTGTAAAAAAAGGTTGCATGTAGAAGCCACTTAAGTGTGATCAAGTAATTTTTCATACCATATCAGCCTTTGAAAAGGAATATCTACCTATTTCACCAACCACATGTGGATCATATTCTTAAAACAAGTAACTAATTGAAATTGTTTAATGTGTAATGAATTGTGAGGGATTTTTCAGTTATTTTTGTCTTTTCCTAAGGCAGAAATTGCCTTATGACATGGGTATGTGAAGAATATGTTCACTGCATTCAATCGCTTTAAATTTATGGTGCTTTATTGCAGGATGTCTGTATTGGAGAAGATCAGTAACAGGAAAGGTACAGTTAGCTTAGTTGAATAATGAACCCATTGAATAAAGCTGCTGCAGCTGCAAGTGTAAATGTATTCAGTCACTTTAAATCTGATTTATACAAAGTTAGCTTATAGCTACAAGTAGCACTTTAGCTTATAATTAGACAAAACACGGGGATATGGATCCTACTGGTAACCTCAGAGTGGATATTAAAAATTACCCTTCAAGCTTCCTGCTTGAATCTATTCCTTGCTTGCTTGGTACATGATAATTGGAAAAGCAGGGCAAGTACACACTCCCTAAGTAGTGTTGGGGAAAGGACTTTGTATACAAAATGCTACAAGACAGGTATTCTCATTCCTTTCCCAATTCATTAAGCAATGCTGTGCTTTTTGTTGTGTCTGCTTTCCTGCTCTCTCATGTGTCAGTGTGGGGTTTTCCTTCTCTTCAAGCTAAGACAAGACTGAGGGAATGTTGAGGAGCTTATAGAAAATACTGCTTTTGATCAACTGGGAAATTCACTCCTATGTAATTATAAATGATCACCTACTCAAGTTGCCTGGATAACAAGAAGTCTAGTCCCCCACAGAATCTGTTAAGACAGTTAAATATTTCACATGCTTTTAGCAATGTCATCATAGGTATTTGATCTATCCAATTTTACATCCTGCCTTTTGATCTGGCTGCTAACTGAGAGTTAGGTGATCAGCACAGATTCCAGTCTCTTCTCTCACCCTGAAAATACACATAAGCTGCTTTACTGTAGTAGCCAGTTTGTGCCTTGGAGGGACCCTGGATTCACAAGGTGCAAAGCTCAGTTTTAGTACCAGCTCTGCCACTGATTCACACATTGGCTGTAAGAACCTTCACTAGGATTGAATTATTTAAAATGTCCAGCCCACTCATTTAAAGCTTGTCTGTTCTTAGGATTCTTGGGATATTTAGTAGAGTTATTAATTATTTTCAGTTCCAATCAAATCTGTTCAAATACATACAAATTAATTCCCAAAATCAACATCTTAAAACATGTTATCTGAACATCTGAACTAAAGTATCTGAAAATTCTGTTGATAGTCAGTAAAGTTAGCTGTCTGTCAGGTTTGGCAAGTGTCAGTCTGTTGAGTTGACTCTTCCCTGGCTGAATTCTCCTCATGTGCTGTGTCATCTGCAGCTTTACCTCTAGCAGATGAGGATGAAGGCCTAGCTTACAGCTGAAGGCTGAAAGGAGGCTTCCTTGCTTCCTTCCCTTGCATATAGCTGATGAATCTGCTAACACTATGTTACACAGACAAACAGCTAAAAAATACAAAGACAAGGCCAGCGGATCCAAGGAAACAAAAAGCAGTAAGCAAGGGTTACATATAGGTGAGCCTGCAGGAAGCTGGGCACCCAAGGAGTGGAGAGTATACTACTGTTTGAAGAGATTTGGAGAACTATTTAGGGCACAATAATGACTGAATGAAAACAATGTATGTCTCCATTGGCATTTACATAACTGTAGCTATTTATGATAAAAGTGTTACTTAAGGGAATCCTTGGGACAGACTGTTCAGATTGTGTCCACTGGGTCTAAGTATGTTTGGGCTGGAAATTGAAGTTCTCTGACCATCACAGCTATTGGTCTGGGACACTGTCCCAAATGATGACATGAGGCAAAAAGCATGTCACTGTTTCACAGAGAAAATCAGTCATTTTACGAAACAGGATGTTTTGAAGTGGCTTCCTTCAAAATCCAAGGCTCAGCATGTCCCCTAATCTGATATTCTTAATATTTGTTCTCTAGCAAATTAAAGCATTACTTTTCTAAGAATCTTTCTACTGGGGTTTTTATATGTTTGCTTTTGAGCATCTGTGTTTGGATAATTTAATCTTTGTTTTCATCTCTGTCACTGGACTTCTTCAAGGAAACCAAAATAGTTTGTAGAAAGAAAAACAGTGCAACTAAGCACAGGCTGAAGACATAATGGGAATACACCATGCAGTGTAATCTGCTTTTAATTGGTCATATCATTCAACTATTGCTAGTTAGAGAAGACACTGGAAACAAAATGTTTGACCTCAGAAAAACTAAAATGTGTTATAAAAAAATAAATACAGAAAATTAATAAATCAGATTGAGACTAATCATGGAAAATCTCAATGAACAATCATCATGCAATGGCTGGGATAATTTCAAGTGTATTGGGGTACCCATGGGCTTGAAATTACATGGGTTTTTTTTTTTTTTGCTTTGGGTTACAGCATTAATATGGTAACACTTTGATTCTTTACTGCTGTATTTACCCAAAAGAAAGACTAGCTTTTTTTAAAGTTAAGCTACTTGGAAAAAGTCATTCTAGATTCTGTCATTTTCCCTGTAGGTTAATATGGTAATTAATGTCTGCTTTTAAAAACAGAGCAACCGTTCAAAAGCTTTCTTTTTTCATTCAGATTATATAGTGTGTAGGCACAGTGCAAAACTATCCTACCATTTTGCCTCTACCTTTCTTTCAAAGTTGTTTTCTTTGTCCTATCCTATCCTTAGTTTGTCCTGTGACAACCAGTTAGGCTATCTGCCCGTTGTACTGTGCAATTTTCTGATATCCCTTAAATGCCTCAGCTATTGAATCGCTGTAGGAATATCAGTTATAGATCAAAGCCCCATTATGCTAAGGAATTGTACAAATACAAGACAAGGAGAGGACCCCATGCCCTCCCTCAGAAAGTACTCTGAGTGGAATAACATTCTAAGTGCCTGAGTCTAAATGGCCAGCTGGTAGCACATTTGTTTTGACTCTTTACTTCTGTGCAGGATGGTGACCATGAATACCTCCTTAGTGAGCCATTGAAGAGGCTTTTCTGCCTGTCTTTTCTTCTTTAGATAACATACAATGCATCGAGCTACACTTTTGCTTTCTCCCCCAGGCATGATTACTGGGGTTGGATGACACAAGGTGAATGTGTTTGGTGTTTGCTACCGTTGCTCCCTGCCCCTCAGAAAAGGCAGGCCAACGTGCCCCAGATGCCAGGGTGGTGTGTTCATCACCCCGAGCCCTGCCAGTGGCACAGGCAAGGCAGGTTTGTTTCAAACTGAGTTGGATTCTCTGGCTGAGTCAGGGCTGTGCGCTCTACACCTCCATAGACCTCTGCAGAATGGCAGCTGCCTGTGTGTGTGGTGAGGAGGTGGCAATGAGTGCGTGTGCTAAAAGCACTCAGCAGTTTCCATTTTAGATGATAGGAAGTTTTGGGATGCATTTTCCAGATACAATTGGTTCATGTGTGAGTCTCAGCTAGGCACCTGTCCTGTAAGAGCAGAGTTTCTAGGAAAACTTTCCATCCAAATTTTTTGATCAATTCACAATGATTATTAAGACAGGTCACCATAGGCACAGAAGTATGAAGGGGCTTCTACTTAACAAAATAATCAAATAAATGATAATATTTTGTCCATCAGTATAAATAAATATAATAAGGAAATCTTTTTCTTGCACCTTTGATGTCTTTGTGAGAAGGGAGGAGGGGTGCCACAGAGCAGCAGGGGCAGGTGCTGGCTGGGGCAGGTGAGCTGTGCCCGCGCTCAGTCAGCGAGCAGGGCAGCAGCAATGCCGGTAACCAGCCCCAGCCGAGCACAGCTGCCAGCTGAGCACGCAGTGGCACGGCCGAGGTCAGGCCAGGAGGGCAGCGGGGTGGGGAGGTAAAGACCAAGCACGTCCACACGCTCAGCACGGCCTGGGTGAGGATTAGGGCTCAGAGTCCTGGCTTCAGCACCGCTCCTCAGCAAAAGCAGGGCAGGCCCCAGTTTCCTAATGTGAATCCAGATTACAATGAACATTATGAGCACAGACCTGCTGCACAGACATATAAACTCCAGGGTAAGGGAGGCGCACACAGGGCTCTGGCAGGTAGAACTTGCACAGTCCCGTGTTGCCCTGGCTCCCGGGACTGGGTGGTGAAGGTACGGACTTGTCTCCATTTATTCAAACCTGTTTCTAGTTGTTTATGCAAGGAAATCTGAAGTGCCTGTTTATTTGCAGATGTTGTTCATATCAGTAAGGTATGGCTTTGGTTTTAATTGTAGCAAGGTATGTAAGTGCAAGTGTTTGGGGTTTTCACTTATTTGTCAAATTAACAGTTCAAATCCAAAACCTTTAGAAAAGGTAAAATTACCAATTTGCCTATTCCTGATGTGTGAGGTGGACAGCAATTAATAATTTCTACTATTTTCATAGCATTATTCAGACAAATTATGGGGAGAGATATAATTATCATACAGGTAATCCAGAGGAGTAAAACAGGTCACAGTGAGGTCAAACAAGAGGTGAGCTAGCATGTGTGAGGTCAGTCTTCCAAGAATTAATTAGAGACATGAAAAGAACCCAGGGTTTCTTAGTTTTATTTTTCCCCAGAGATACTGAACATCCACAGCTTGCTTTGAAATTACCAGGAACTCAAGCATTTCTGAAAATCAGTCCATATTTGTCACCCACTTTTACTTCTGAATAGGCATGTAACTTCTGGTGCTGTGGTTTGAGCCAAGCAACTTGCATACAGAGAATTCACACCTAGTTCTTCCAGAGGATTAGAAACTGGGATCCATGGTTGGTTGTAAACATGATTTTCAGGTTTATTGTAAAGTGTACAGTTATCTGAATGTGACAAGATGAGACCAGTAGCTTTGCTGCATTGCTGTGTTTGAATCTGCCAGGTTGTATTAGTTGCCTTGCTGATGCTTTTTTTCCCCTCATTTTCTGATTTTTCCATCTCACAGCTGCAAAAGAAAAGCTGCCTGTGGGGTCTCTACGCTATTGCTTTGCTGAGGAAAAGCTTCTTAACCCTCTGATATGTCATTCTCATTTGGCTCATCTCTTGCTAGTGAAAAACACACTCCACATTTGGGGCTGAGACTCTACCCAAGCCCTAGGAAGAAGCCTACACACTTGGATTCCAAAGGGCTGGATGAAATTGCACCGTTTCCCATCACACAAGAGCGCCCAGCTGTAACCACCACCCACGCTGCACCTCCAACCCCCTTCTAGGTGAGTCAATGTCACAGAATATCAATTGCCTAGTGGAACAAAGCAAAGAATTTTCTTCATACATCACCAGCTGAGACCAGGGGCTGAAACCTTTTAGGAACAGCCTCCAGATGGACATTAGCCTGGAACTGGAGTGCTCCCAAACATTTGAGGGGCCTCTCTGAGCCCTCAACCAAGGTGCCTTGCTGGTTATCCATTTGTAACCCAAGTACTGTGTCACTAATTCCCAAGACAGTTCTCATTGGACCAAAGAACTTGTGTCAAGTCTGATGTTCAGTGTTGCTTTTACAATAAGACAGTGTAGCATCCCCATAGCTCTGTGGCTACAGCTGGCTGCTTTCTGTAGGGTCTTCTAAGGAAGGGCATAGGTTCCTGTGGATACAGATCCAAGATAACCAGTGAATCGGACTCACTTCTTTGGCTGGGTAGGGCATGTCTAAGATCCTTCCTTTCCTTTCCCACTCCTCAGGATACTGAAAAAAATTTTGCAGAGGAGCCTGCAGAGCACAGTGTGAACTAGATCTGCTGCACTACAGAACTTTTTAGTGCAGCTTGCCAGTCTCTTCCAAATATCACAGTTGTCTTCACATTTTGAAAAGCAATTAAAATCGACAGCACGTAACATATTACAGCTGTAGTAAACATTTCCCTTGGCCGTGGCAAACAGCCCTGGGAATTCTAAACTGCAAACAACAGCCCCTCCTCCTGTTTGCAAGGGGGATGCACATTTAGGTTCAACCCTGCAAAACCTGTTTTTCTCCCAATTTTTTGTTTGTCCTTTGTAACCCACCTGGGGACCCATAACCTCCAGAGTATTGCTTTTAGAAAAATTAAGTTCACTGAGCAAACTGGGGCTCATTATTCTGAGTTTGTGAAAAGCATAGACTCTAGTAGAAACAAGTATTAATCATGGATTGCTGAGGGGGATGCACTCCCTACATAGTATTCATTTCTCACTGGCTACAGGTTTATCTGGTTAATCCCACACACTGATATTCATTAGCTAAATGAATACACCCACAGCCAAACAGCATGAATTTGCGGGGTTGTTAGTTGGCATAACTTCAGTGACTGTTAACAAGCCTTCATTCTTGATATACCAGTTGTCAGTCATAGCCCTGTTTGTGATTTATAGGAGAGATAACTGCTATCATCATCTTGCAAATAAAGAGATAAAAGGAAGAAGCATAGGGCTTGTCTGAGGCTACTGGGGAGCCAACAACTTAAAATATGACAGTTCCAGGTCTATGTTTGTGAATGTAAATTGTCTGGCTGCGTTGACCTTTTCTTACTGGTCACAACTCCTGTGAGGTGCTTTAGTCCACAAACAGAGCCTGTATTTGAAAAATAATTTTTCAATAATAATGTGCTCTTCCTTCTTGTTGTGTTTGCAATTAAATGTCTTTCAGGAGATTCCTGATTTTGATTGGATTTGCTGATTACTTGTCGGGGCATTGCAGGAATTAGACTGCAGGAGGGTGCTTTGTTCGAGGAGGGTGAGCACCACACCCAGCTGTTCCCTCACACCCCTTAGAGCCAAAGCAAGCCTTACAGTGTGGGTAAGTGCCCAATTTCATCACCTGCGCTACAGTCTGTGCTTGGGGCTGAGCTGGGGCAGAGCTTGGATTTTACATTTACAGGAACCTTGAGTTGCTGTTAGAACAGCTGAAAATCCAAACAAGGGTAATTTCTACAACCTGCATGAACCCACTGATCTATTTGAAATTTTTCTGCCAGTGTAAATTTTTTAACAAGTTTTAACAGGTCCTGTCTTTAAAATCTTTAAGCAAAGTTTCAGAGACTGATAAGGACACAAAATACGGCTCAAAAAAATCTCATTCCTGTCACAGATTGAGCACCTTGCACACAAAAATAACTGCTGTCGTGTCTTTGGCCGCAGCCAAGCAGCAGGCAGTGAGCAGCCCGCAGGCCAGCGCAGGCACCCGGCCGCACGGCCCTGGTGGCGGCTGCCCGGCCGTGCCCCTCCATGACCGGGATACCGCAGGACGCTCTGGGACAGCCCGGGACGCTCTGGGATAGCCCGGGACGCTCTGGGATAGCCCAGGATGCTCTGGGGTAGCCCCGGACGCTCTGGGGTAGCCCGGGACGCTCTGGGACAGCCCGGCGCAGCCCGCGCCCAGCGCGTGAGGCCGCGGCGCTGTCTGGGGGCGCCCCCTGGCGGCCGCCGCCCGGCCGGCCCGGCCTCAGGCCCGGCCGCGTTGTCCTCTCCGGTGTCAAGGGGGGGTCCGCATTCGCGAACGAGTGTTTCCACCGCTCTTCCCATGGAACGTACTTGCTGTCGTAAGTTGCAAAGTCCTCAGAGTGCTCTAGCCTTTATCTCATCCGGCTCGCCTATGCCAGGCATCCCTCTGGATCGGTCCCCTCTGTGGTTCCAGGAGTGCTGCTTGTGCTGTCATTGTGTGTGTGCGGTGTTCTACAAAGGGGAAGTTTGGAAAAGGCTTTAAAGCTCTTCCAGGTGTCAGAGGAAAAGAGTATCTCAGTAAATATAAACCAAGTGAGAAGACTGTGGAAAAAATTGCTCTGAAGGTGGCAGCCACTTAGATATCCTAGGCTCTCTCAAGGGCTGCATACCTCTGTTCAGGGTTGTGACCTGTTTGTGCAGGCCCAGATGACAGAGCCTTGCTTGGGATTGAGAGATCTTATCCAACTCCTTCAGGAAGTACCAGCTCAGTTCTGTCCAGCCCATGACAAGGCTCAGGCTGTGGGGTAGGAAGGTGTTCTGACCGGCCCTATGGTACTTTTGAGGAGCCCAGGGTAGCAGCAGCAATGTGAGGAGCTCTGGAGGACCATGTCACCCTGTTGTTCTGAAGCCTACTAGCCTGATACTCACCTAGCAAGCCTAGAGCTACCTGGCTTGGTGAATTCCAGGGGACAATACCAGGACTAGCTACTCAATGGAAAGGATATGTTTATGGCATTTATTCCTTCCTTCCTTCCTTCCTTCCTTCCTTCCTTCCTTCCTTCCTTCCTTCATCCCCTTGTTATTTATATGCAAGTTTCACATCACTTTAATTTGTTACCTTTCTAATTTGAAGAGTCCTAGTTTACTTAGTCTTCTCTATAAGAGTGGTGATCCATGTATTTAACTATCCTTGGTGCCCTTCTTACTTGTGAATAGCAATGACCAGCTCAAGAGTCCATAATTTCGTACATGAAGTTGGAATTTTTTCTCCTCAAGGATCATTTGACATTTAACTGCAATAAATAGTAGTGCAGGCAAGTGGGAGGGAGCAGAAAAAACAGCAAGAGTGGAAAAGTGTGGGATGCTGCCTTCTGGGGGCAGTGTGCGCTTGTGTAATTACAGTAACTGTGATCATTTCTCAAGTGCAAACATGCAGTGGTTGTTTCAAGAATTCCTTTTATGCTCTGTATGCCTCCTGTACTCATTCATGGTGGGGCCATTACTTGAGTAACTAGGTAAATCCTTCCCCTTCGTGCAACTTCCACTTCCCAGAGTTTTGTCTCTTTTTACTTTAACTATCTTTGGAGTATTTTTTTTTTTTTGTCAATACATAGGCATACTGATTTTTCCCTTATAACCTTCTCGTAGTAGAAGGCTATTTGAAGGGATCCTACAGAGATACCCTTTGCGGAGGCCACGCTTTCAGTAAAGATTGTCTCAGCAAGCTGCTAAAACCAGTGGTCAGAGGTTCTCCTGCCTATTGTGTGACAGAAGCAAGTGGCACCTTCAGCCTGGAAAACCCTAATTCACATTAAACTTCTGGGTGCTGAAAGGTAGGCTTTGAGGTCTTTGATGTCTCCTGTTAGAGTGTATATGCAATATATAGCATCATTATTTTCTGCAAAATGCAAGAAAATAATAATTGACATAGGTTGGTTTGTTTATTTGTTTGTTTGTTGTAGTACATCCTCATGCTTACAAATGTTTTGCAGTAGGTGCTGTCTGAGGTGAATACAAAAGGAAGGAGTACCTTATTGCTAGCCCAGCCTGATGTTAAATTTGCAGTAATTTTCAGGAAAAATTACTTAAGTGAATTATGAGCCATCATAGGGGATGTTTCTGCATTTGTTCTTTGTGCTTTTCCCACTCCTTTTTATATGTAATATTAAAAGCCTGTTTTAAATACGTTATTAGAAATTTAATTTGGATATATGTACCTGGCTCTCTTGTATAAACCAGGTATTCTCCTCAAATATATTAATGTATATTTGTGATTTCTCCTCTAAATAGTTAAGAAATACCTATGATAAAGTTAATTTCCTAAGAGACAAAAATATTTTTAACCCGGTAGACTGAATCTATATAATGGTTTCTGATTTCACCATTGAGGTAAATGACACAGAAAAGGGAGAGAGAAATTTCTTCTGAGTCCCTTCTCTAATTACTTTTTTGCCTTGATTAGTAGTTCTGCTTCTGTAATGGTGTCCAGTCGTGACTTACTATTCCAACTCTTTTTATCTCACTGTATTGTTGTACATCACTATGTAAATACTTGCTGACCTGTGCAAATAAGAAGCCTGTCTCCAAAGAGGTCTGTTTGCCACCAAGAAGGCACAATAACTGTTCTGTAGAGGAAATTGTCTGTGATAAGAAGGCAGGACCATCTGCTTCAAGATCCTATGGTAAAGTTAGATTTTAACAAGGGAGCACTGGCAAACGAGCACAAAGAGTTTTACAGGAGCAGAAGTTGTGGTGTTGGACAGACAGACACACAGCTGAAGCTGATTGAAAGGAATGTAGTCTTGCCATGTGGGTAATTTGTAACTCCTTAAACTGGAAGTGTTTTCTTAGCTAATTAAACCGCAGGATTAAAATTGCTGTTGTGGATGTGCTTTTAATCCTCGGGCAGTCTAGAGATCTGGACAGCTGGGGTCTTTAACCTGGGTGAGATCTGTGCCTTGGGTGACCCAGCCCGCCCAGAGGTGCCGCTCAGGTCCCTTCGCTGTCGCTCTTCCCCACGCTCGCGGCCGGGCTCGGCAGCCGCCCCGCAGGGTGAGCGCGGCCGCTGCCGCAAGGCGTCTCCCGACGGTGCTTTCTTCAGGGCGTCTGAGCATCTCAAGTTCCTGTCTAGTGATCAAAACTCTTCCAGCGCAGCACACAGCTCAGCCGACGCTCTCATCCTTTGCTACTAACTTTTTTTTTTGACCGTTAAGGAAGAAATTTGAAGCTATTTTATTTGGATTGTCTTTCATGGTGTTATGTACTGTGATCTCCTGATAACATTCACTGTCTGTCGGTCTTGAGATTTTGCCATACTTATTATGCGTGTTCTATAAATGCTAAATTGCATTGGCAATGGATTGTAATTTTTCCCTTTTTTCTGATGAGTCAGTAGTAGCAGCACTGCTCCAATAGTCATGGATACTTTTTTGCTTCCTCACCCTTCACTCAGATGTCTCACATCTGTTTCAGCTGTATGCAGCTTGCATATTTTTCCCTGCTGCTTCTTAAATATTTGCTGTTAGAAAATTTCCCTATACCATGCATATGGAGTAAGTACTTGGCAGTGCTTCTCTTCCCTCTCACTTGTGCTCATGCACTTACATGAGGATGGGTCCCCACAAGCATCCTTCCCAAAGGGCATGCCTGCTTCCAAGGTGGTGCTGAAAGCCTCATATTGAGTCCTGAATGTCACTTGTCCTGTGCTCCTATTCCTAAAACAGTTTCAGAAGCAAAAATAGTCCCAGAAGCAGCATACATGGGCAGGGTGGCACAGAAGCCCAGCATGTGCAGCATGTTGTTGACTGAGCCTGTGCTGGCATTTGGAGAAGTTATGCTGGAAACTCGAATTGTGAATGTTGCTGTTGCTGAGCCTTGTTTGTACCAACCTAGGGCCAGAGCAATCACGTGTTGTGTGTTTTAGCAAAGCTTTATGCTAATGTGTTGTGAAGGTAGACTTGAGACAACCAAAACCCACTAATAGTATGCATCCTTTTCACTTAATACACCATTTGCTGTTGTTCTGGCTATGCACTTTATAACTAACAAAGTTCTAGCTTCAGAAAGGCGTTGCGAACACAGGAGGCTAGATTCTAATCTCTGGCATTGAGATAATTTCTGTAAGAGTTGGCCTGTTAGCAGGTGGACAGAGACAAATAAATTTAATGCACAAAGTGTGCATGGTGCCTATAAGAAGGCCACATCTCTAAATCAGTTGGTGGTAGTCATAGCTCAAAACTGCATCAGTGCTTCACATACAGAAAAAACTGCTGATCTAGGCATTCACCTTTGTGATATCAGTCTTGGTACATATGCTTTAGAAAATTTTAAAGAAACTTTGAGTTACCAAGAAATTCATACCATCCCAAGAAAACAAAAGGATTAGACCCTTGAGACAAAATGGTGAAGGTATAGATTTAAATTAAAAGGCAATATATACGTTTAGAAAACATCTAAGTTGTTGACAGAAAAATATTAACGTGATATGAAACTATTCTCAAAGCAAGAGAAATGGAATCACATGGGAGTTTCAAACATTTTTTGTGTGCCTGTTCTGAGTTTCACACTGAAATGGTATTTCTAGTGACATGTAATCCAGCTAAGTTTTTAACTCCCCTCTTCTCTCTTGCCAAAGGGAAATGTGGGCTAGGAATAGTATTTTCAAGTCCTCAACTGGCATCATTCACTTGGTCGAATTAATTACCTCTACTCCTGGGCCAATACCATCCCAGCCCTGGGCTTGAGGACCACCCAGTGGAGTCAGGGACAGCCCAGATTGTACTTTCACCTACCCCTGTGCCTGTCTTGGAATAAAGATAGATGCCAAAGCTGAGACAGATGTTAGTTCTGTAGATTTTAGTTATAGCCAGCAGGTGTGAATTCCACGGGGAGCTTGCTCTTCCTTTAAGAGTGACAGCCGAATGTTACAGCTGTGTGGGATCAGAGTGTGCACATGCTCTTCCAAACTCACTCAGAAGCAAAAGCTAAATGGAGTTTGGCTCTTAATTGCATTGACAGCATTTATTTTCTCGTGTCGACATAAAATGCTTTGTCACTCTTTCTCAGACACACCCACTAGCCTGTCCTTGTTTGCTGCAGGGAGCTCGCTTTAAGTCAGTTCCTCCCTATTGTTTCTGGAGCCTTGGCCTTTACACATAATTTTTTGTGTGTCTTGGAATATGTATGCAAAAACACCTTTCATCTTTTCATGCACAGTTTATGGTATCTCTCTGCTTTTGTTCCCATTTATGGGACTGCAGTACACACCTATGCACCTGACCTATGCACCATCCAGTCACACATACATGTGCACAGCTCAGCATGAGTCACCTTATCCACATCTTCGTGACCAGAAACACGGTTCTGCTTCATGCGCTCGCACGCACTTCTGTGATTTGCAAGTATTCAAGAAACAAACAGCCACGAGCTAGCATCTTATTCTGTTGCTGGGATGGTTTTTTTCACTGGTACTTCTCAAATGTAACATAAGGTCATTAAACATGGAAATAAAACCCTCCTCTGCAGTATAGAAATTAGATACTTGAGGGCTTCTGAATGTGCAAATATTTGTGTTTCCGCAGTCAGGTGTGTTTGCCTACTGCCCTTCAAAGGCAGGAAGTCTGTGTCACTGCAGACTCACAGTGGTGGATTCTTAATGGGGATCCCAACCCAAACTGACAGATGTTGGGTGTAATTTTTTTAACCTGTCAAGAACCATCTTTTTTTCTTTCGCATTTTATTTTTATTAACAAGATACAAGGAACAAAGTACACTCAGAAGGAGGCATAAAAAGCCATAGCAGTCACAGCCACTCCACAGGAAAGAGACAGAGGAACATAGGAAAGGTTTAGTGAGTTTTTAATTGTGAATGGCACTCCATGCTGAGGCATAATTTTGGGGAGAAATCTGATGAGAGCTGCAGATTTAATTCAGAGTGGCACCACTGCATTACCTTCACCCAAAATCAAGATCAACAGGAAAGTGTCTGTATCTGTTCATGTTGGAGGAGCAGTCTGAATTCTGCCTTTCCATGACAGCTGCACTCCCATGAGGTCATGAGAGAGTCACTGTCCCATTCTCTGCCTCATTTCTCTCATTGTAAAACATGATTTACTTCACTTATTCCCATAGGTTTTGTGGCTGTAATGGGGAGTGTAAATCATTATTTTACTATTGCTGTGGCTGGGAAATCAGGCCTGTCTTTCTCACTGTGTGATCTCTGTTCATTACACACAGGCAGAACTGAAACCTGGAGAAACCAGAGAGTCCAGCTGCTGGGTGGAGGTTTTGCTGTGGTTCCCAAATACCCTCTTGCTGCTCGTGTTGGCTTAGGCTGTATTTGTAAACATTCACAGGCCCTCTCCTTTAGATTGTTCCTTGGAGCCAGATTTTCGTTTGATGTGAAACAGGATGCGTGTGTTAATTAATTTATTTTACTTGGGGTAGGAAATTACTGCCAATGTTCTTTGAAGAGTCCTGTGAGCCATCTCTCCCCTCATGTAAACATTCAGGCAATTTTGGTTAAAATGTTTATTTTTTTTAAACTATGCATAAATGTTAATCTGGCTGTTTTACAGTGAAGAGGTTTTACAGGCTCTTTTAAAAATGTCAAGGTCATCTTTAAACAGTTACTGTTTAAACTGAGGAGGTGAAGCACTGGACCAAGTGGATTCAGAGATGAAAAAAATGAAAACCAGTATTTTCTGCTAACAGGTGTTATTTGAGAGTTTTGGGCTGGTGAAAGTGATGGTGAAATACTCTGGAGACATTGCTTCTGCATTTACTCCTTTGTAATTGTACTGTGGACATTGTTAGTGAAAATACACCCTTCCTGCCTTAGTCCTAAATTTGAAAGGACTTCTGCCTGGTGATGACAGGAAAGTGCAGGCTCTGTAAACGTTGACTTCCTGAGACTGCCAGGAGGGGCCAGTTGATGCCAATTACAGCAGTGACGTTTGTGCTGTGGAAGTACACTACCTCTTGGCTTATAATGGACCAGGAACTTTGATGATTAAACATTGCTTGTCTCTCAGATTCGGAGTAATCTCTCAGGATAAAAAGGTTTGAGAATCCCAGTGCTGGATGATTCTGTCATTTTAGATATTACAATGCAGCACTCCCACATGAGCAAGGAGCACAGGGTGTGCCTTGTCAAAACCAAAAACTTTCAAACGGCAAGTTTAAAAAAATTAATAATAAACTCCTGGGTTTTTTTAATAACTTTCTATTTTTTTGTATCAACACTAAATAACTCTGGTCATAGTTTGATGTTTAATTGATAGGGTGCTATGATTTGAGAGTTAAAACTGATCAGTCTATGACATGCTACCAGGCATGCACAATATTTTTCCAAACAAGACCAGACAGATGCCTTGTTCTGAACAGACTGCAGTTTGAGATTGATCCCTCAAGATACTATAGGACAGCAAATTCCCCAAAGGAATGATTTGGTCTCTTTGCAATCTCAAGAGTCTGCATACACTTCAGTGTATCTTTGGTGTCTAGCACTCTTATTCTGGGACAATAATCCACAGCCATTTAAATCAAGATCTAACAGAAAACTCAATGGAAAAAAGTTCAGTATCTCTCCAAGGACTGTGCTGTAAAATCAATGGAGATGAGAAGAGGAAGGAATTGTAAGCTGGATAGTGTGAGATACAGTCATTTATCTTAATTTGAATTGAATTAAAATAGAGCTACTAATAGCCAAATGTTGTGATGACTTAGGTGGTGAGAGTTAAACTGGAGGTTTTCCCAATGATCTGTGCTCCATTTTAAAAAGCAAAGAAGCAAAATTTGTTGTAGCTGGCACTAAATGGAAGGCTTTTCTGTCAGCCGTAACAGTAGATCACATTGACTGATCACCAGAAACCAAACTGCTCATTTCTCATTCCTTTTGGTTATGGGTGACCCACAGGAATGAGGGACTTCTCATATTCCTTTCAATATTCCAGACAACATTCAGCTCATGTGGACTGTCTGTTCAACATCTTTTTTGCAATATTAGCCTTTCCTTTGACAGGGACCTTATTTTAAAAAGAGGGAGACTCCATTCAAGGATGTGGCATTAGTTTTCAGTATTCATTCAGTAATCAATCCCATTCAAGCATGGAATATGTATAATTCCATACAATATTTTAAGTTGGTGGAGATATCTGGGATATACGGAGAAATCTGTGTTCATCCTTTACGTAACAGTCATTGAGTCATGCCATCTTGTTTAAACAAACAGTGTGAATCTTAAAATAGCCCCTGAACATTCCTCTGCGATGGCCATATTCAAATGAATGTTCAAGATGTTTCCCCACTATCGTATACCCGCACAGTAACCCTTCAGTGACACCAGAGCTGCTCGGAGTCACTATTAAGCTACACTGGGCACTGATCATATGGATCTGTTTGCATCCTCTGGTGAAGCACGAAAATCTGCTTCTCTGTCACCCATCCACCAAGGGAGGCAACAGAAATGAAATATTTTGAGGCTAAGCTAATATGAGGGTGATTTTAACATACCAGTTATTGTTACTGGATAGTTATTAATGGAACTTGTGGAACATGACCTTGTTGCCATAAAAGTG
The DNA here is from genome assembly GCA_013400915.1 of Pardalotus punctatus. NCBI lineage: Eukaryota > Metazoa > Chordata > Aves > Passeriformes > Pardalotidae > Pardalotus > Pardalotus punctatus. Next base: position 363,223 of record VZTX01020987.1, on the reverse strand, counting down.
GATTGGGTGAAGAGCAGGGCTTCCCACAACAATTGACATTGGCCAGTTTTAAAAAGCTCAAAGTGAAAACTTGGGTTTTTTTAATGCATTATTATTAATATTCTTATAGCTACAGAACTAGAGGAAATTTCTTATTACTCACATTATTTCCCCGACTTTCATAATCCTTACTGTTTTCTATTTGGTCTTATAGATAAATTTAAAATTATAATTTAGATGTGATAAAAGCATAAATATGTTGTAAAACTGATCAGTTAAAAGAGCAGCCAGTAGACATTGCAGCATTCTAAAATTGTTTAGCAATGTCTCTCTAGCAAGAAAAGTTTCCAAGAGGAATCTGGAAAGGTGACTCTTCTGGAACTCAGAGTTTCTAACCTACAGTTCAGGCTAGTATTGGAGGGATTTGGATGTTCATGAGATGAGAAACATAAAATCAAGCTGCTGTAGCCCCTTCTATATGGTTCAGCTTGTCAAGACTATCCATGTGTTATCTTCCACTGGGCTTTGCCTATGTCACATGTAATTGTGCAGGAATCCAGAACAGCCTGTGAAATCAGTCAATAAACCCGATTTGATCCCTCATTAAGATAGGATAAGGCTCTAGAGAAAAGATTGTATGGAGCGAGCTTTTGCCAGTTAAATATGCTGAATGTGTCCCAAATGCTTCCCTTTCCTAGTTGGAGACCTAGCCTGTGCTTCTGAAATCCAAAGTTGCAAGCTCTTCAAGCTGACAGGAAAATACCCCTTGTCTAGGTGACTTGGAAAAATCCCAGTGAAAGGCATGTCCCCCCATGGCTCACTAGGGGCGCTGGGGAAGCAGGCAGGCTGCCAGCAGGTACACAGACCCTGCCCGGAGACACCCAGGCACTGAGACCTTGCCAGACCACAGCTGCCCCCTCCTTTGTCTGAGCTCTCTGGCGGCAGTGACCCGCAGCACTAAAGAGCAGAGATGTACAGAACAGGGCTGGCCACTTGGACACACTACCTACTGACCCTGTCTCGTAACAGTAGAAAGCACTCAGAGACATTAAAATAGAACAAATTTGCAATGAGATCAGGTTATATGTTTTATGAGCCATATAATTAACATGCAACACTCAGAGCCATGGGATATTATTGACTTAAATAGCTTAGTAACTATCAAAAAGGATTAGACATTGACATGAAACAGAATAGTATGTGCACTGACACAAGCTAGGATCAAAATTACAGGGGCTACCAATCCTGGTGCTTCAGGGCATATTTTGATCATCAGCTTGGGGTCAGGAGGAAAGCCACTCTCTAATCAAGACGTACGCAATATGCATGTGGGTCATAGTTACACGGATCTCTTTATTGGCCTGCTTTGATTCTTTTCCCTTTCTCTTCTCTGTCTTCCTTTCATACCCTTCTCTTCCCCCTCCCTTACATTTATCATCTAGAATAGGTCACTACTGAAGACAAGACACTAAACTAGATGGATGGCTGAATAGTCCCTACTAATAGGGTAATTTAATATTTGCTTCTCTCCAGAACTCTATCGTTTATTTCAAATATAAATTTTATATTCATTCACTAAAAAGTTCCTCTCTTTCCAATCTTCTTTCTATGCATGCTACTTTTTATTTTTATCAGCCCCACTTACAAATCCTCAGAGGTAGCAAATGAATGTCAGTTTGGGAGAAGGAAGAGAACAACCAGGCACATTAAAGGAAATTGATTTTCTTGGTAGGTACTCAACAATGGCATAAGTAAAAAAAAAATTTGAGATTTTGTATAGCCAACATGAATAGTCACCTATGAAAATAAGGGTGTTTTCTTCTGTGTACGTGAACATGAGTCCGTGAACAGTCATGACAAAATGATGCTTTATTTAGGTAACTCTTTGCACATTCTATAATTCTTTGTAGATGCAGAAGCAAAATAATAGTTAAGAATTTCAAAACTTTTCCTCACCTGCCAAAAATTTCCTCATTTTAAGATACTGGAGTATTTCACACAATTTTAGATGTTTGGATGCTTTGTTTTGCATTTTCATTTGTTACTCTACTGGTGTCAGGAAGCCCCACACAACAGCAGGGCAGGTTGAATTTTATGCCCTGTAATAGCCATGTGGGAGATAAGACCTACTGGGAGTTACTCACTTTAAAGAGGCAGGCTGGAGAGCAGAGACATAGAGAGGAAAATTAGTTGATTCTCTGTGGGACCCCAAGTTAATAGCAGAAACCCAGAAAATGTCTATTTTAAAAATATGCCTATTCATTTTCCTTACTGCATGTTTCTTGTTTGCGTCTTGCTTTCAACCTCCCAGACTAATTTCTAACTCCACCCATTCTTACTCTTTCCAAGTCCTTTCTCTTTGCTAACACCCTCACTTTGTGTCTGGTACTAACCAGCGCTGCTCCACTCAGCACAGTGATATATGTTGGCCTTGGGCTTGTTCAGCCTTGCTGGAAAGATGCTATCATGCATCTTCTCCAGCATCTTTCCCATTTTCCACAGTGGTATGAATTCCAGTTAGTTTCTGTAAACTAATTTTTTAGTCCTTCACTCTGCTTCCCTAAAGGCCAACGCTTTTGTATTATTGCCTTCCCACAGACATTCTTCAACATACCAAAGCTGACCTTAGGCTCCATGGACAGATGGGGCCTGATCCGAAGTCCATTAACATCAGAGGAAATGTCCATTTACGCCCGTGGGCTTTGTATTAAATCCTTTGCATTTTACTTACTTTCTTTAGTGCCTCTTACTCAGCTCCAGTTATTAAAATCAGATTAATACCTCACAGATCCCTGACAGTTCAGAGTACTGTATAAGCCAAACTGTGCTACTTCAAAAGATACAGACCAAAACTGCTACTCTGCTAATGTGAAAATGCAGCTGGTTAATACTAAAAGCAAAGTATTACTTCCAGATTTCAATCCTGCATAACTCAGGTCAGGATCTCACTTACTGTTCATTTGCTGAGTCTCCCATTACTAGTGCATAGGCTCTCAACACCATTTCTTACTGTTCAGATATTTTCTGGTCCCTACAACATTATTCTGACCAGGCACCATCCAGATTCACTTCTGTTTGCAGTTTTGCTCTCAGTACAAGTAGACTGGAATGTCAGCCAGAACATCAATATTTCTTTCTGTTGACACAATACTCTCTTATCCATATTGCCACCCCTCCTCCTGCTTCATTTTGTCTACATTCCTTTTAAAAACTCTACTCCCATAATTTAGTCTCCCACTCAGTACTTGGTTTAATCAAGTCTGTCACTCAATTTATATCCCACTTCTCACTTAACACAAGTTTCTCAGTTAGCAATCTGTTTCTGTAGCACTTGCTATGCAGAACACATGGTTAGCTTTTCTTTACACACTTGCTCCTCTGTTCCCTGATTTCCAGACCTCATTTTTCCTTGTAGCACTTGAAGATCAGAAACGTCCTCTTCTGTCTCCCTCTTTTTATGTTCCTCATTTATTTTTATGAGACTACTGCAATCAGAACTTCTTAAATAACTTGGGGTGCTTTGTGTAGAGCACAGAACATTCCTTGAGTCCAGTTAAAAGTTTTCAACTGCAGAATATCTCTCAGTTTAATACATGGCTTCAGGGAAACCTCTCCTGTTGCTGTACTTTTTTGTCATGGCTAGACCGCTTTCCTCTGCATAAAAGTTAGATTCACTCCCTCTGGCTGCTTATTCACTACAGCATGCTAAAATTTGGTCCTATCATCCACTCTCAGTTCTGTGTTGTGGAACAAAGCCCTGTTGCTCTGTACATTTTAACACTGGGGAATGGGTTGCATATTTCCTGATGACATCGCCTAGCGCAAACACAGCACAAACTTAACAGCTCACCTTTCCTGCACAAAGGACATCTAAAGTCATTCTGAATGGTGGAAGTGCAGTGCAGGTTGGGTATCAGCAACATTGCCCACCTCTGTATATGTAATCTCCCACTTGAATTTCATGTTATCAGCCGATTCCCCTGCTAAGGACCACGGGTTGTCAAACTGCTTTCCTCCTTGGCTGCAACTGTTCTGTTAAAGTAATTGGTGGACCACCAAAAGAGGCTGTCGGAGCAGTTTTTTCTTGGCAGGGGGCTGATCAACTGATACCTGTTGGATAGATCGTTTGTTGGTTCTCCGAATTACACAGCTGCGTCAGCAGGTTTTCAGGTTTAAATGCTGGCATGGTGTAAGATGCAGAATGCTGTTGTTTCATAATCACCTTCTAGAGGTATTGCTTTGTTGTAATGCTACTGTTATGTTGTCCTACTTTTGCTTTCTACTTTCTGCATAGGCTGAGGGAATTTTTGCCCACTGCATCACTTTGGTGTAGTCTTTGCAGCCCTAGGCTGGCTGCATTTAACCTGGAGATGGGGAGCAGGGGGGATATGCAGGTGGCTGCTGTCACTGCTTTTCATATTATTGAATAACATGATGATTTCATAGTCCAGACATTGTGCAGAAATATATGGTACTTACACAGTACTCTTTAATTTTCAGATCAGTTTAATGCTACTCCTGGCTTATGGTACACTCATCTGTCTCTCTGAATGTTCTTAACACAGCTTGCACTCCCAGTCACGCAGAAGAGGCCAGTGCAGCCCTTCCCTCTCTGGCTGGATCAGTGACTGCCCTATATAAATCTGCATATTAAGCAGATTTGGCAATTGTTCAGACAGAGACAGACTCACTTAAGTAAAAGGAGAAAACAAACTTGCTTATGAAGGCACTGCAGCAGCACTCTCAGATGCCATGCTAGTAGAGACAGCACAGAGGCTGGTTTGTTTTCTTTTGTTGTTGGGAGACTGATGATTTCTGTTTGTCTTCTGCGTCCAAGTCCCATCACCATAAACCACGCGTGGGTGCGAATGCCGGTTCTCACTCTAACAGTTTCAAGACATTTCGCGTGTTACCGCTTTACCTCTGCACCAGATGGTTCATTTCCTCGGGGACTTCCACACGCGTCCCCAAGGTCGGGCAGCCTGACAGCACTCGGGAGCACCGGGCCCAACTTTGAGGTGGATCCGTAGAAGGGCTTGAGGCCCCGCTTCCCCCGCTCGCGGGCGGCAGCGCAGCGGGCCGGGTTCCCTACGCTGGGCGCCGGGCTCGGACTGCGGTCGGGACGGGCGGCGGCGGCCGGGAGCTGCCGCCTCACCCTCCCCGCGCACGCAGCGGCCGGA